>JAQQSZ010020127.1:0-10211 GCA_028646595.1 Phalanger gymnotis
TCACGCCAGTTACTGCTTTCCAGTCGCCATCTTGGCTCCGCCCCTCCAATCTAATTTTTAAGCTAGTATTTTCTTCAGTGGTCTTTTGGACCTCCTTTTCCATTTGGGTAATTCTGCCTTTCAAGGCATTCTTCTCCTTACTGGCTTCTTGGAGCTCTTTTGCCATTTGAGTTAGTCTATTTTTAAGGTGTTATTTTCTTCAGTATTTTTTGGGTCTCCTTTAGCCAGTCATTGACTTGTTTTTCATGTTTTTCTCTCATCACTTTCATTTCTCTTCCCAATTTTTCCTCCACTTCTCTAACTTGCTTTTCCAAATCCTTTTGAGCTCTTCCATGGCCTGAGACCAGTTCATATTTTTCTTGGAGGCTTTTGATGTAGGCTCTTTGACTTTGTTGACTTCTTTTCGTTTTATGTTTTGGTCTTCTTTGTCACCAAAGAAAGATTCCAAAGTCTGAGTCAGAATCTGAGTGCATTTTCACTGCTTGGCTGTGTTCCCAGTGATTTACTTGACCCTTGAGTTTTTCATGGGTGTATGATTGCTTGTAGAGTAGAGAGTACTTTTTCCCAAGCTTGAGGGGCTGTGCTGTTTTTTCAGAGCTATTTCTACACAGCAACCTCTGCCACACCAGTGCTACTCCTTCCCCAAGAATCGCCATCCTGGACTGTGACTCAGATTTAAGCTGGCTCTGCATTCCTGCTCTGATCTGCCACTTAATTCCTCCCACCATGTGGGTCTGGGGCCAGAAGCAACTGCAACTGTAGTTCTGTAGCTGTACCACCTATGCTGCCCCCGGGGCCGTGGCCTAACTACAAACTCCTTTCACTGTGTCCCAGAAGCTTTTCCCACTAACCTTCTCAGTTTTCTTCAGTGTTTGTGGGTTGAGAAGTCTGGTAACTGCCACAGCTCACTGATTCAAGGCACTAGGGCCTGTTCTGCCTGGCTCCTGGTCTGTTTGGTCCAGGTGCAGCTCATGCTGGGCTCTGCTCTGCCCTGCTCCCAGCTCAGTGTAGCAGACCTTACCCCACAACCATCCAGGCCTTCCTTCAGTGAAACCCTGCTTCCCTCTACTATTTCGTGGGTTCTGCAATTCTAGGATTTGTTCAGAGCCATTTTATAGGTTTTTGGAGGGACCTGGGCGGGGTGGGGGGAGCTTACACAAGTCCCTGCTTTCCAGCCGCCATCTTGGCTCTACCTTTCCTACTCCTTTTTATTACCATTCAGTCATTTCATTTCTGTCTGACTCTTCATGACCCACTTTGAGGTTTTCTTGGCAAAGATACTGGAGCAGTTTGTCACATTCTCCTCCAGCTCATGTTGCAGATGAAAATACTGAGGCAAACAGGGCTAAATGACTTGCCCAAAGTCACATAGCTAGTAAGTATCTTAGGTCAGACTTAAATTCGGGTCTTCCTGTCTCCAGGCCCAACGCTCTATCCATTGTTCCATCTAGGTACCCTTCCTCCTCCTTACCATGATTTTAGTCCCTTGTTACTAATGGTACTGGAAACCATGTCTACAATCCTCTTCTCTTACAAAAGATGAACCATCCAAGAAATTCCATTTGTTTCCATAGAGGGTCTATCCCTGAACTCTGAAATTTAAGGCTAAAACTCATACTATACAAGAAAACACTTTGATTGATAGAAGGCAAAATTACAGGTTAGGGTTGCTTTGGAAGTTCTCTTTTTCTTTGTGTAAAAGTTACATGAGCCTCTGAAAGACTATGGTCATGGTCATGAACTCTTCTTAATCCATGGGGACAAACACATGCAGTCTACCTTCTGCTTTTGTTCCACAGCAGCCAATTATAGTCTTCTTCCATGCCCCATTTCCCATTCTTTACCTCCATTCTTAAAATCTCTCCTGGACGGATCTCAGATCTGTCGATAAAAAAAGAATTTATGACCAAGGAGCAACTCTGAAGTTTGTATACCTCACCCCCAGCAAGTTATATAATATTGACAGCTCTCCCAAGGGATGGGAATTTTTGATAAGCTATCTCAGGAGGACTTTTTTTTAATTTATATGAGAAATGATTAGTCTAGCAATCTTATTTTAACAGGTAAACAGATCAGTGTTAATGATTAATTAGTGACTAGATGATTGAGTACAGAAACACCTTTTCCATATAACTGGGGATGCTTGCTTGTTTCCCATTCATACAAGTGTTCCTTACATTCCCTGAAACCTCTCAAGCATATTCAAGTCTATAATATAGAGTACATCTCACATAAACTTTTAGTACCTACAGTTGAGTAGGTCCAGTGACTTGTACATGGGAATGTCCAATATATTTTGTGACTCTGAATACATATAGTCTAATAAAATGAAAATGTGAAGTTTCAAGTGAAGGTAGTGGTTTTTGGTTTTTGTTTTTAGGTGATTTCTTTTGTTTGTTTTGTTTTCCTGTAGAAAGAGTTTCTTGGCCCCAGCAAATATTCTCATTGTCTCTATGTGCAAAAATATATAAAATCCTTGAAAAGGACATTTAATAAATAAATGTTAAGTGGCTGATTATTATGATGTCTGAAAAGATATAAAATATTAGACCAGAGTAACATTTCCTGAATAATTTCCTTATGCTAAGGCTTATGTTCAATTTAAATCAATTTGCCAAGCACTTATGAAGTGCTTATTATGTGTCAGACATAATGCTAAGCTTGAGGGAATACCAAGACAAGAATTAAAACAGCCTCTGCCTTCAAAATCTTACATTGTACACTGGGGTAATCATATACACAGAGAAGAGTAAATATAAAATTTATACAAAATAGTTTCCTGTTATTGAAGGAAGGGAGACAGAACACTAATAACTGAGGTGACCAGGAAAGGTATCAAATAAGAAGTGGCATCTGAGCTAAAAGCCTAAAGTGAGATAGAGATTCTGTGAGACAGAGGTGAGGAGGAAAAGCATTTCATGAATGAGAGACAGTCCATGCAGGTACATGTTAAGGAAAGTGTAGATGGCCTAATTGGGGTTTTTAGTGAAGTATAAGGAAGTTCTCAGGTGAAAGTGTGGAAGAGCACCTACCGGAGCTTGAGGAGGAATGACAATGGTTTGGAATGCTATTATGTATAAAGGGGAATCAAATGTACTAAGGAGGTAGCAAAGGATTCCCTTGTTGCAGTGAGGGCATGTAACAACAATTCAGCTAGCAGCAGCTGTTGAGGTGTAAGTTCCAACAAAACTAACAACAAGAGCTGCTATCACAGATTCTTTTGATTTGCTTTACTAAGGAAGGTAACATTAAGGGTTTAACAATCTTACTTTAATCCAATATACAAATATCACTCAGTTAACTCAGGAGGAAAAGCCAGCAACCTGAACTACAAAGAAAATACAAATTACAGAGACAATATAAACAGACCAAATCACGATTCATAGTTACAAAAAGCATCAACATCTGGGTTGACAAGCTGGGAGGCTCTTAACAATGGCTTGCCCCGTGTTGCACACCACTCTTCTGAGAGCCCCAAGTAGACAACTCTATTCTCTCTTTTTATACAGTCCTTAGACATCATCTGATAGACTAGAAAGTCATCTGATTGACCAGAACTTAGGTGCATACCATTGGCTCTGGTGTTAGCAACTCCCCTTAGGGCCCTTAGAGCTTTAGAGGCTTCTCGCCTTTCTCAAACTAGCCAACTAGTTTGCTAACCAGTCTGAAGTTTTGCACCTAGTAAGACTCAATAAAAGACGCTTAATTAATTTAACATTCTAAAACAGTAAAAAAGTCCCACCTTAATTACCAATACAGGGCCCTACTAAGATTATGTAATATAGATTTGTGATGAATGAAATTACTATGGATTCTTGATTTTTTCTGGCTTTTTTAGGAGTATATGAATAGGAGTAAAGGTGGCAGATGCTGGAAGTAATCCAAGGTAGGGGCTTAACAAGATATAGCAAAAGGCCAAGGAGGCAAATAACTTTATTTGAATCAAATCCTAGCTAGGACAAATCAAATTGTATTTACATCCTTTGTGTATATAAGATGCCTAAAGAAGAATTGGCTCATAAAATAGCTTTTATCTCCATAATAGTATAATAACAATTCAAATTTTCCATCTTCGTTATGCATTTGAACATTCTAACTCACATACCTGAGAATGTTGCAAGTTCTAAAACTCATGGACAAACCCAAGTGAGAAGGAAATTAATTCTAGAAAAGATAGCAAGTATTCAAACATCTGAGTTTTAGTGTCTTCTTTGAAATTAGTTCACATTAAGGGAGACATTATGCAAATAACTGTGTCTATTGTCAATGACTGCACAGAATACAATACAACTGCCAAGTTAGATAGGTCTGCTTGGCATGGTTTGTGAAGTCTGCCTCACTGAAAGTCCTTCTGGGTTTCCTACTGGTGGAGGAATGATTTGCATAAGGTGTAGTGAACCAGAATGAACTCTATTTAGTTCTATTTCTGTTGCATATCTGTCAATTCAGACTGTGTAGTATCTTAGTGGTGATCAGTTGTTTCTGCTTTTTAAAGAAACACTTAAGATTATGTTTGTTTGAAAAACTCACAATATAACAGATGCTGTAACTTGATGAATTACAGAGGCATTATGAATAGCCATCTGTACCCCATAAAACACCCATTTTTGTATAATGATATTATGGTGTTCCATATGGTGTCATAGGAGTCGGGCAGCTGGTCAACCAAACCTTCACCCTTTTTGTATATTTGTTATAATTAAGCAAACAATAAAAAGCCTTAATGTCAATGTTTCAACTTTAGGCTAAGCACTGTTGCAAATGGCATTATACTCATTATTAAATATTTTTTACAAGACATACAAGAAACTGGTAAACATTTCCTCATTTCTCTTTCTAGGCTTCCAGACATTTTCTCCCATTATTCTTTGTATAATATATAAGATTTTTTATTGACTTGATACTCTCTTAAGCAAGTGAAGAGTCAGAAAAATCTGGATTCAAATCTAGCCTAGAGCACAAACTTGTTATATGACTATGGATAAGTTATTGGACCTCTCAGTGAGGTAGATCAACTGTTGACCCATACTGTTTGAGTTTCCATACTGGAAATTCCCTACACTATTGAATTCACAAGTATGAACATACACATGCCAACATATACACATGCACACAAACTCAAACCTCTGAGGCAGTCAACTTTACCTTCGATGTTTATGAATTTGCCTGAATACTTGTTGAAGAGGGTAATGGACAATGGACATGATTTGCTTTATGAGCAAAGAAACAAAATTTCTAGGACTGTATGCTGTATGTAAGAGTTATAAAGTGGTATACTGAATATTAAAAATTCAAAATCTATAATAAGTAACAACTGATTATTGAATATTTCTAGTAAGACACAGTAACCACAGGTAGCTTAGTAGAACATATGTATCATTGTGACAAGATGGTGTTCTTTGGCATTTGTCTTCATAACTTAGCTTCTTCCTACCATTCCAAACTTCTTACATTCTACTCCCTTCACACACACTACAATCTAGCCACACTGGCCTGTTCATTGCTTCTCATACTTGGCACTCTATCTCCCATCTCCATGTCTTTGCATTGGCTCTTCTCCCTGTCCTGAACAATCTCCTTCCCAACCTCTAACTCTTAGAATCTCTGGATTCTTTGGGATTGAGCACAAACAGTACATCATATAGACCTTTCCTACTATCTCTTAATAACCGTGCCATCTGCTCTAAAGATACCTTCCATCTACTATTTATTTATCCTCTCTGTATTGATTTTTATATGCAGTCCTCTCCATTATAATGTTTCTTAAGGTCAAGGAATGCGTCTGCTTTTGCTTCATATCTGCCACATTTAACACAGTGCCTGGCATATGGGGGTAATACTTAGCAAAAGCTTTTTTTGGTTGAATAATTGACAGCAGTATCAACAAGAAATGGACCACAAGATGGAGAGTTGTGATGACAGAATTCTGATTAGTGAGAAAATGCTTATGGAGAATCCCTGATGAACAGAAATGCCCAACTGCACAATGATGCCTGCCCTAGTATTTATATGTTCATCCACCATCACCACCAGCAACAACAACAACCACACTGTAAGAATAATAAATGAAGAATAAATGAAGATTTTGCAGAAGATCAGGTCTGGCAAATATATTAGAAAAAGTCTATCATAGAGATAAATATACCGGAGGAGTTATGTCACAAGAAGGTCAGGCAATAGCTACACTACTAACAGATTGGATTTTACAGGACCACAAATGGCCAAAATGCCAGCCAAAAGTTCCATAAGATCAATCTAGGCTGTCTCTGTTTAGATGAAGATGGAATCTCTGTCATTTAATACATCTGTGCTCACATGGTTATGAGTCCGTCCAATCTGAATACGTATATGAATAAATAAAATGTCATGTAGAGTTCAGAAAGGGATATTTTCTGAGATGCTTACCCCAAATGAGAATAAGCCTTGGAATTTCCTGTGTTTGCTCCTTGTGATTGCTTCTAAGGCAGAAAATATTTTGAGAATAAGCCTTAGAATATTTTGAATTTTCCTTTTCATTTGTTGTACTTGAATAAAAGTAAAGAAGCATACTAAATGCTTTTGATAGAAATTATTCTAAGCTCTTCAAAATCTTGAAAAAGATGCAGAAGAATGAAAACACTGTTCTGTAATAAAGTAATTTCCAGCTGTCAAGGATAAAGCAGTACCTAACATTTTATAAGCCAAACTCTCCCGTCATGTAATTTTCAAGTATGTCAGTATATCAAAGCATTAGTGATCTGTGATTTCGTCAGCATAAGTGCTTCCTCCTTGAAAAATTTCCAAATAGATTTTTATAAATAAGCAGGTATGTTTCCTAAATTGCCAAACTTGTAAATGCTAAACATATTGATTAAATGATTTGGGGGTTATTTTATTCTCAAAAGATGCATTTGTTTCTAAACTAAGAGCAAAGACACTGACTTATCAATATTAAAAACTTCCATTCTATAGTACCTAGTAGTGCTGGGCACTGGAGACAGCCTGGTGGGGGCAGTGAATAGAGTGCTGGGTCTGGAGTCAGAAAGGCCTGAGTGCAAGGCTGTCCTCAGACACTTCCAACTTGTGTGTTCCCTGGGCAAGTCACTTAACCTTTGTCTGCCTCAGGTTACTCAACAGTAAATTAGGAATGATAGCAGCACCAACCTTACAGAGTTGTTGTAAGGATCAAATGAGATAACATTTATAAAGTGCTTAGCAAAGCTCTCAGCACATAGTAGGCACTATATAAATGCTTTTTTTCTTCCCTTCCCTTTAAGAAATCAATAAATGTTATTTGAATCACTAAAAGTAAACCTATTTGATAGCTCTGATCTTTTACTGATATTCAAAGGACTGAAAGGGCACAGGTATATCATGAAATACATTTTTTCAAACTATATCTACTCAAATGTGGAACTTTACATAGGTATCTCTCTAGAAAGTCCAACTATCTCTCCAGCCTCTTTGCAACACCAATGATTTCCCTTTTATGCTCTCAGTACTTTATTAGTATCATCTTTGGGGCCTGCCATTGCCTCATACCAACAGATATAAGGTCGGACTAGGTCAACATACATAGGAAAATGCCCGCTGTGTCCCCTGCCTATCAGAGTTCTCATAGCTACTGCAAGCTGTGGCTTGGATTTAAAAAAAAAAGAAAAAAAGAGAGAGGCTGAGTGTCTCTATCTCAATGGAAATAACATTTGCTGCTTCTCCCAAATAAAATGTCACCATGAGTTTAAAAAAACATAAGAAAGGGGAAGGGGGTAATCAAGGATAAAATGAAGGAGAAAATGAGGAAGAATAAAAGAACATTAGGCTCATGAAATATTATAGGAAAGAGACTAATCTGTCACAGAATGGCCCAGAAGCATGAATGTTGAATTGAGAATCAGACTGCCTGGGTATGAATCCTTTCTCTGCTGCTCAATGCCTGTGATTTTGGTTAAGTCACTGAAGCTCTGCAGGCCTCAGTTTCCTCATCTGTAAAATGAGAGCATATGACTAGATGGCCTCTAAGGTTGCTTCTGGCTCTAAATCCACTATCCTATAGTTTTATTTTAACATTAGTTTATTCCAGTATTTTTACAATGGGTTAATAAGAAAGAATTGGGGTTATTTTGACTAACACATGAAAATAAACTGCAAACACATGAGAAAACAGCCTGACCCAAGAAACTAGGACATCTGTTTTTCTTAGTTGCTGGCACAGTGTTTAAGGAGAAACAAGAAAGGTGATTTATGTTTTCACGTGGTGTATTGTAGACCATTCTTGAACAAAAAAAATGGACCTCCACCTTTTTAGGACATCTATTTGACAGAAGAAAAAAGTATTTGTCCTTGTCTTATCTAAGTGCTATATTTTCCTCCATACAAATGAGTTATTCTTTGTGAGTATCCTTGAACATCAATTTATGATTGGGAAGACTAAAGCTGATAGCATTATATATCAATGGGGCAACTCAACACTATAAGTCTCCTGCATTAAGTTTTCAGAGTAGGAGAAAACTCATCTAGATTTTAATCCTCTTTGCACTTTGGTATAAAACAGGCAATGTGAGCACAGAGGACAAGTCCTAAATATGTCAGATTAAAGTTATTTTACAAAAGAAATTGAATTGGGCCAATTGAAAAAGCAGTGATTCTGAAATAAAAGCACCTGGGTTCAAATCCCATCTGTGATGTTTACTACCCATGTGACCTTAGGCAAGTCACTGACCTCAGTGGGCTTTAGTTTTTTCATCTGTAAAAGGATGGGGTTGGAGGAGCCAGGTTCAGAGGACCCTTCCAGCTCCAGATTTATGATCTCATGTTATCTACTCCAATTCACATCAAGTATGTTCCAAGTACCAACCACCTATCCTAATATAATTTTTGCATTCTTCCTACTCTTATTCGCTTTTAACCCATTCTTGTATCCTTAATCCAATTTGTATTTCTTAATACAGATTTTCATTTTTATTCCATTTCCTTTTTATCATATTAGTCTTTTCTACTGGCCAGTCTTTATTTTAATTTTTAATTTAGTGAATAAAACAAACATTTTTTATGACACAGTACAATAAAAAGATGATTGTACATGAATGAAACTACAAATCCGGTATGTGCATTCCTTTAAAATATACAACAAAATCATCATGTATATTTCTTTTTTTCTTCCCTCCCCCCACCCTAGAGATGGCTACCATTAAACATAAATAGGTGTGTGTGTGTGTGTGTGTGTGTGTGTATGTGTGTATGTGTACACATATATAAAACTATTCTATACATACTTCTGCTTATCGGTTCTTTCTCCAGATGCAGATAGTGTCTTTCTTCATGTGTCCTTTGCAGTGAATTTGAGTATTTATAATAGTCAAAATAACTTATTCATTCAAAGCCATTCTTAAAATAATATTGCAGTTGCTGTATATAATATTCTCTTGGTTCTGTTTATTTTGCTCTTCATTATTTCATGCAAGTTTTTCCACATTTTTCTAAAATCACTGAAGTCATCATTTCTTATAGGGCAGTAGTATTCCATCACAATCATATGTGACAACTTGTTCAGCCATTCCCCAGTTGACAGGCATCCCTGAAATTTCCACTTCTTTGCCACCAGAAACAGAACAGCTATGAACATTTTGGAACCTATAGGTTTTTTTTTCCTTTTTCCCTAATTATCCTCAGAGACAGACCAAGTAGTGGTATTGCTGGGTTAAACGGTATAGGTAGTTTAATAACTCTTTGGGGATAATTTCAAACTACCTTCCAAAAGGGCTGGATCAGTTCACAATTCAACCAACAATGAATAAGTGTCCCAATTTTTCTGCATGTCCTCCAACATTTGTCAATTTCCTCTTTTATCATTTTAGCTTGCTAGGCTCTTTTCTCTAGTCTTCAAGAAGAGAACTAGTTTAGAATTATTTCAGCTGCACTCCCTTTGCTTGCCCCTGCCAAGCATTGATTGTCTTGGGGAATGATATTTTTAGGGTTAAAAAATAAATCAAATTAAAAGATGAGAGAGGAATGTATTGAGAGAGGGAGAAAGGGAGAGATAGAATGGGGTAAATTATCTCACATAAAAGTGGCAAGAAAAAGCAGTTCTATTGGGAGGGAAGAGGGGGCAAATGAGGGGGAATGAGTGAATCTTGCTCTCATTGGATTTCACCTGAGGAGGGAATAACATACACACTCAATTGGGTATCTTACCCCACAGGAAAGAAGGAGGAAGGGGATCAAAAGGGGGGACG
>JAQQSZ010020128.1:0-10211 GCA_028646595.1 Phalanger gymnotis
CCAAGATGGCATACATTCTGGTTGCCCTGTTCCCCAGTCTGCCCTCCCCTCCGTCGCCCCATTCGATTTCGAGCATTTTTTCACATGCCTACAGATATCTTTAATTTCTTCCTCTAAAAACTGCCTGTTCATATCCTTTGGCCATTTCTCAATTGGGGAATGACTTGTATTCCTATATATTTGGCTCAGTTCCCTGTATATTTTAGAAATGAGGCCTTTATTAGAGACACTAATCGTAAAGATTTTCTCCCAATTTTCTGCTTCCCTCCTAATTTTTGTAGCATTGGATTTTTTTGTACAAAAACATTTCAATTTAACATAATCAAAATTATCCATTTTGCGTTTTGTAATGCTATCTATCTCTTGTTGTATCATGAATTCTTTTCTTTTCCATAAATCTTAGAAGTAAACTATTCCTTGCTCTCCCAAATTATTTATAGTGTCAGCCTTTATTCCTAAATCATAAACCCATTTTTGACTTTATTTTGGTATATGGTGTAAGATATTGGTCTATGCCCAGTTTCTGCACAACCACAGATATATGGATTCTGTGAGGACTAACCCTGACAGACTTTGCTCATCTCAGCAACACAAGGTACAAAGACAACTCCAAAGGATTCACGATGGAGAATGCTATCTATATCCAGAGAAAGAACTATGAAGTATGAATGCAGATTGAGGCACACTTCATGCTAGCCATTTTCCCCCCTTTTTTTCTTTTTCTCTCTTTTGATTTTGTTTTTTGGTTTTTGTTTTTGTTTTTTTGGTCCTGTTTCTTCTTTCTCATGATTCATTTCACTGGTCATAATTGTTCTCCATAACTTGACTAGTGTGTAAATTAATTCAATGTGAAGTTATACATGGAAGCTACATGGGATTCCATGCCATCTTGGGGAGGGGAAAGGGAGGGAGGGAAGAAAATCTGGGACTTGAAATTATGTAGAACCCAGTGTTGTAAACTAAAAATAAAAAGAAAGAAAAAAAGAAAAAAGAAAAAAAATCCTATCACTATTCAATAGTCGTGGGTAATTAGGAATTAGCCACAGTTGGTGAACTTTTGATTTGTAGATCAACATAGTGTAGCAAATAAATCAAGTCAGAAATTTTAGAGTCTATCTTAGAACTGCCACACATTGGTATTGTGATATTGTAGAAGTCTGAATACCTGAAGACCTCGGTTTCCTCATCTGTAAAATAAGGGTTGAAATATATATATTTGAGGTTCCTTCTGCCCTATATTCTGTGATTCTTTCACATCCTTCTTACAATTTTCAATGGCCCTTATTCTTGATGATAGGTAGAGATCTTTGCATTTCCTTTCTGCTCTCTGTTCAGTTGCTTAGTCTTTCTGTATTTTAGGGGTCTCTTCCCTAAATAGAACTGTCTCATTTATTCTGTGTAAAATTCATCCTGGTTTTCAAACATTAGCATTCTTCCACAGTGAATTTTCCATCTGATTCACCCAATCAGTGAAATCAATCCTACTCTTGTGTAATTTTGTGTCTTCAACAGAAGACTGAAGGCATCTGTTCAGATTATTTTTATAAGTAGCTTTCATAGTATCAAAGGACTGACAATGGTATAGGACTCTATTCTCTTATTAAAAGCAGTACCATAAACCAAGAACTCTAGACAAAAACCCTATTCTGCTTTTCAAAGCCTCCAGAGAAGAAAATTCCTTCATATTTCCCTGCTCCCCCCTCCATCTCTGAAATAGCCAAAGTTGAGTCATTTTTTTGGAATTAGAAAAGATTAGTTTTATTTATTTCTGCACATATCTTTGCTCTTTGCTAATTCTGGCTAGAAGCTGACATGTGGAACATGAAAAAGTTACTTTTGTTGGGGAAAAATGCTTCATTAAAATAATAAGTACTTGATGCTTCACAAGCAGCCAAATCAAAAGTAATCACCCTACTTGAAAATCAGAAACGTTTTAGATGCAATAATCAAGTATATCAGCCCAGTTACCCAAACACTACATCCACCATCCACCAACCAAATCAGTAGAACAATAGAAGAAGGACATTATTCTATTTCTCCATAGCCATTACAAGTGGTATTTAAAAATAAAGGAAGGAATAATGAAACTTTAGTGATGCTGTTTTTCAAATTATTCTTAAGAAATTTAATCATTTCTTCCCTTCTCTGGGCTTCAGTTTCTCCACATGTAAAGTGAGAGAAATGTATGATAGTTAAGATCTCTTTCAGGTTGAATATTCTATGATACTATGAATAATCGTACACTGTATTTCTTGTAATCCAATTAGAAATTTAATCGAGAAACTATGATAGAACACTGGGGAACCAGGCTCTCCCAATGCCATTTATGTTCCACACTTGGGGGAATGCGCCAGGTCTGCCTCAGCAATCCTCCTTCCCCAAAAACCCCCAACCTGGACTGGACTTAGATCTTCAGCAGGTTCTTCACTCTTGCTCTGATCCACCACTTAATTCCTCCCACCAGGTGGGCCTGGGGCCAGAAGCAACTGCAGCTATAGTTCTGTAGCTGCCCCACCTCTGCTGCCCCAGGGGTGGTGGCCAAACCACAAACTCGCTGTCCCCAGCAGCTTTTCCCACTAACCTTCTCTGTTGTCTTTGGTGTTTGTGGATTGAGAGGTCTGGTAACTGCTGCAGCTCACTGATTCAGGGTGCTAGGGCATGCTCCACCCGGCTCCCGGTTTGGTCGGTCCGCGCCGCCCACACTGGGCTCTGCTCCGCTCAGCTCCGCTCCCCTCTACTCCCAGCTCCGTGTGGCATAGACCTTACCCAGAGACTATCCAGGCTGTCCTGGGCTAGAGCCCTGCTTCCCTCTGCTACCCTGTGGGTTCTGCAATTCTAGAATTGGTTCGAAGCCATTTTTTATAGGTTTTTGGAGGTACTTGGCGGGAAGCTCATGCTAGTCCCTGCTTTCCAGCTGCCATCTTGGCTCTGCCCCCCCCCATGCCATTTATGAGTCAATGTGGTGAAGGTTTAATTTACTGAACAAAGTTCTAGTGATATGAGGGAATTCTAACACTTTCTGAGGATACTTAACATTTAAAAGAGTGGTTTTAGTTTCGGAGAATCAATTTGGGCTAGGTCTGCTCAGGGCAATGACATGAGAAACTTTGGTCAAGACTGGGTGTATCCATGTAAGAGGGTGGGCAAAGGTGGGGCAGGATTTATCAAAGGCAAATTATTTGTTCAATATGTGACCTTATTTATTCTCTGCATTGTGTATTTCCTTAATGAATTAATAATCTCCTTGGACTTTACTAACCACAATATAATATGCTGTTCAGTATATCCTAAAGCTTCTCTGAAAGGAGGCACAGATGACTCAGGGACAAATGTGGTCCAGCATTTTGCTACTTCAACCCCACCCTGGCCTATTTTTTTTAGTGCTTGTTTTTATTGTTATTTCATTATTTATGTTTGGTTTTTCCTCAATTGTAGTGATTATATATTCTGATCAAAACAAACAAACAAGAAGAAACAAACATCTGCAGCAACAGCAATAATAAAAATATCTAAGGGAAAAGGCTGAAATGAGAAGCTTTGTCCCTTTAGAAAACTAACTTTACTTCTCTAGGCCCCAAGTTCACCATATGTTGGAAAGGGTATTCAATTAGATTACTTTGAGATTTTTTTAACTGCACTATTTATTTTTTAAAATACTTTTTAAAAAGATTCTGAGGGGCAGCTGGATGGCACAGTGAGTAGAGCACTGGCCCTGGAGTCAGAAGGACCTGAGTGTCCCGCACTCTCGCCGGACACGCCTCCAGAACCCTCCTCGGTGAGCAACCGCCTCCCTATCCGGGCTTCGGACGTCTCCGGTCCCCTCGGTAGGCCAAGGGGCAATAACCAGACAGCGACCACGACTGAATATGCAAGGTTGCTTTATTGGAGTCTACAAAGATGTCTCTCTCCCTTCCTCCTTCCTACACCTATATAGGGAAAGCAGAGGACCTCCCCAGCGCCTCCTTCGGGGGCGGAGCAACAACCTTTGAAGCCACTCCCGCCATAGGCGGTGACTCCAGGCGTTCTCCTTTCCTCCCAGGAAGCCCGATTCTAGACCCCTGACACCTGAGTTCAAATGTGACCTTACACACTTGACACACTTACTAGCTGTGTGACCTTGGGCAAGTCACTTAACCCCAATTGTCCTGCCTTCCCCCTCTAAAAAAAATAAAAAATTCTGAGTTTCAAATTCTCTCACTCCCTCCAGACCATTGCCCATCCATTGAGAAGGCTAATACATAAATTATTCGCATGAGATCACGCAAAATATTTTTCTGTGTTATGCATATCGCCAAAAAAAAAAGCAAGAGATATAAAGAAAGAAAATTATACTTTAATTTGCACTCAGAGTCCATCAGGTTTCTCTCTGGAAGTGGATAGCACTTTTCATCAAGAGTCTTTTGAAATTGCCTTTGATCATCATATTAATCAGAGTAACTAAGTCTTTCACAATTGATCATCATTATAATATTGCTGATAGTGTGTACCATGATCTCTTTACTTTGCATTAGTTCATATAAGTCTTCCCCAGTTTTTCTGAAACCATCTGCCATTTCTTATAACACTATAGTATTCTGACACAATCATATACCACAACTTGTTCAGCCATTGCCCAATTGATTGACATCCTCTCAATTTCCAATTTATTTTTGCCACTGTGTGAAAGAACTGCTACAAATATTTTTGTATATATAGGTTCTTTCCTTTATTCTTGACCTCTTTGAGATACCGATCTCTTAGTGTTATTGCTGAGTCAGTGTTTGCAGTCTTTCAGTCCTTTGGGGTTAGCTCCAAATTGTCCTCCAGAAGAGATGGACAAGTTCACAACTCTACCAATAGTTCATTAGAGTATATATTTTCCCATATCCCCTTGAGCACTTGTCATTTCTGATAGGCACGATGTGGTATCTGCTTTTTTTTAACTAATAAATGAATGAATTATTAGTTTTCAACGTTCATTTTTATAAGATTTTGACTTCTAAATTTCCCCCCCCATTCCCAAGACAACATGTAATCTGATATTGAATACACATGTACAGTCATATTAAACATATTTCCACATTAGTCATGTTGTAAAAGAAGGATCAGAATAAAAGGGAAAAACCACGAGAGAGAAAGAAAAAGAGAGAAAATAGTTTGCTTCAATCTGCATTCACATTCCATATAGTTCTTACTCTGGATAGGGATAGCATTTTCCATCACGAGTCTTTTAGAATTGTCTTAGATCATTGAATTGCTCAGGAGAACTAAGTTTAACAAAGTCAGTCATCACACAATGTTGCTCTTAGTGTGTACAATGTTCCCCTGGTTCTACTAGCTTCACTCAGCATCAGTTCATGCAAGTCTTTCTATGTTTTTATGAAATGCATCTATTCACCATTTTTTATGGAAAAATAGCATTCCATGTACCATAACTTGTTCAGCCATTCCCCAGTTGATGGATATCCCCTCAACTTCCAATTCTTTGAACAACAAAAAGAGCTGCTATAAATATTTTTTGTAATATGGATTTTTCCCTTTTTTTGTGATCTCTTTGGGATACAGCCTAAGAAGTGTCTATTGTTGGATTAAAGGATATGCACTTTTATAGCCCTCTGGGCTATGAAATAGTTGTATCAGTTCACGACTCCACTAACAAGGCATTAGTGTTCCAGTTTTCCTTCATCTTATCCAACATTTATCATTTCTCTGTTTTGTCATGTTAGCCAATCTGATAAGTGTGATGTGGTACCACAAAGTTATTTTAATTTGCATTTCTCTAATCAATAGTGATTTAGAACATTTTTTTATATGACTATAAATAGCTTCAGTTTCTCCATCTGAAAACTGCCTGTTCATATCTTTTAACTACCAATATCAGAATTACTTGTTTTCTAATAGATCTGATTCAGTTATCTACATATTTTAGAAATGAGGCCTTTATCAGAGCCACTGGCTGTAAATATTGTTTCCTAGCTTTCTGCTTCCCTTCTAATCTTGGTTGCATTCGCTTTGTTTGTGCAAAAAAACTATTTAATTTAATCAAAATTATCCATTTTGCATTTTATAACATCTTCTATCTCATGTTTGGTCATAAATTCTTCTCTTCTCCATAGCTCCGAGAGGCAAACTATCCCTTGCTCTCCTAATTTGTTTATGGTATCACTCTTTATGTCTAAATCATATAGCCATTTTGATCTTATCTTGGTATAGAGTGAGATGTTGGTCTATGTATAGTTTCTGCCATACTAGTTTCCAGTTTTACCAGCAGTTTTTGTTAAATAGTGAGTTCTTATCCCAGAAACTGGAGTCTCTGGGTTTATTAAACAATAGATTAATATAGTCATTGACTATTGTGTCTTATGTACCTAACCTATTCCACTGATCCACCTCTCTATTTCTTATCAGTACCAAGTAGTTTTGATGATTGCTGCTTTATAATACAGTTCTAGATCCGGAACAGCCAGGCTACCTTCCTTTGCATTTCTTTTCATTTGTTTCCTTTATATTCTGGACATTTTGTTCCTCTAGGTGAATTTCGTTACTATTTTTTCTAGCTCTATAAAATAATTTATTGATAGTTTTATTGGTACGACACTGAATAAGTAAATTAATTTAGGTAGAATTGTCATTTTTATTATGTTAGCTTGGCTTTCCATGACCAACTGATATTTTTCTAATTATTTAGATCTGACTGTATGTGTGTGAAAAGTGTTTTTTTAATTGTGTTCATGTAGTTTCTGGGTTTATCTTGGCAGGTAAACTCCCAAATATTTTATAAAGTCTACAGTTACTTTAAATGGAATTTCTCATTCTGCCTCTTGCTTTTGGACTTTATTAGTGATATATAGAAATGCCCATGATTTTTGTGGTTTTATTTTATATCCTGCAACTTTGCAAAAATTGTTAACTATTTCAAGTAGTTTTTTAGTTGATTCTCTAGGATTCTCCAAGTATATCACCATATCATCTAAAAAGAGTGATAGTTTTGTATCTTTATTGCCTATTCTAATTCCTTCAATCTTTTTTCCTCTTTTATAGCTAAAGCTAACATTTCTAGTACAATAGTGAATAACAGTGGTAATAAAGGACTTCCTGGTTTTACTCTCAATGTTGTTGGAAATGCTGCTATCTTATCCTTATTATACATAATGCTTGCTGATGGTTTTAGACAGATGCTATTTATTGTTTTAAGGAAGACTCCATTGATTCCTATACTCTCTAATGTTTTTAACAGGAATGGGTCTTGAATTTTATCAAATGCTTTTTCCTGCATCTATTGAGATAATTATATGACTTCTGTTAGTTCTGTTGTTGATATGATCAATTATGTGATAGTTTTCCTAATATTAAACCAGCCCAACATTCCTGGTCATAATGTGTTATCAACATGATAAGTTGCTGTAACCTCTATGCTAATATTTCATTTAAAATTTTTGCATCTATATTCATTAGGGAAATTGATCTATAATTATTTTCTCTGTTTCAGCTTTTCCCAGTTTAAGTGTGAGCACCATAACTTTATCATAAAAAGAATTTGATGGGACTCCTTTTCCACCTATTTTTCCAAATAGTTTATATAGTATTGTTTTTTAAATGTTTGATAGAATTCACTTGTAAATCCATCTGGCCTTGGAGATTTTTTCTTAGGGATTTCATTGATCACTTTTTCTTGTTTTTTAATAGGGTTACTTAAGTATTTTATTTCCTCTTCTGTTAATCTAGGCAATTTATGTTTTTGTAAGTATTCATCCACTTCACTAAGATTATCAAATTTATTGTCACACAGTTTGGCAAAATAACTCTTAATTACTGTTTTAATTTCTTCTTCATTGGTGGTGAATTCGCCCTTTTCATTTTTATACTGGTAATTTGGTTTTCTTTCTTTTTTAAAGTCAAATTAACTAAAGATTTGTCTTTTTTATTGTTTTATTTCATAAAATGAGCTCTTAGTTTTATTTATTAGTTCAATAGCTTTTTTACTTTCCATTTTATTAATCTCTTAACTGAGTTTCAGAATTTCTAATTTGGTATTTAATTGGGGTTTTTTAATTTGTTCTTTTTCTAGCTTTTTACTTGCATGCCCCATTCATTGATCTCCTCTTTCTCTACGTAATTCATGTAAGCATTTAGAGAAATAAAATTCTCCCTAAGAACCACCTTAGCTGCATCCCATAAGTTTGGGTATGTTGTTCTATTATTGTTATTCTTTTCAATGAAATCATTGTTTCTATGATTTGTTGTTTGACCCACTTACTCTTAGATACATTCTTTAGTTTCCAATGAATTTTCAGTCTGTCTTTCCATGGCCCTTTATTACATGTAATTTTCTTACATCATGATTTGAAAAGGATGTATTTAATATTTCTGCCTTTCTGCATTGGATTGTGAGGTTTTTATGCCCTAGTAGAGGGTCAGTTTTTGGGTAGGTGCCATATACCACTAAGAAAAAGGGATATTCTTTTCTATACCTATTCTTCTTTCTCTAGAAGTCTATCATATCTAAATTCTATTTACCTCCTTAACTTCTTTCTTGTCTATTTTGTGGTTAGATTTATCTAGTTCTTAGCTGGGGTGGTTGAATTCTCCCACTAATATGGTTTTGCTGACTGTTTCTTCCTGTAACACTCAAGTTCTCCTCTAAGAATTTGCATGCAATACTACTTGGTGCATATATGTTTAGTAATGACATTACTTCATTGTCTATGGTACCTTTCAGCAGGATATATTTTCCTTCCTTATCTCTTTTAATTAGATCTATTTTGCTTTTGCTTTGTCTTGAGATCAGAATTGCTATCCCCAGTTTTTTACTTTGTTTTGTTTTTGTTTGGGGGGTTTTCGTTTTTGCTTTGTTTTTTTAACTTTAGCTGAAGCATAATATATTCTGTTCCATGCTTTTACCTTTACTTTATTTGCATCTCTCTGCTTCAAATGTTTTTATTTTTAACAACATATTGTAGAGTTATGGTTTTTAACCACTCTGCTATCCACTTCTGTTTTATGGGAGAGTTCATTCCATTCACATTCATAGTTATGATTACTGTGTCTTTCTCTCCAAACTGTTTTCCCCCATTTATGCTTTTCTTTCTCCTTTCTCCCTCTCCCTCCTCACCAATATTTTGCTATGGATCCCTACCTCCCACAATCAGGCCTCCCTTCTATCAGCCCCCCTTTCTTTTCTTTCCCCTTTCCCCTCTTACTTCCTATAGAGTGTGTATATTATTCCTTCTTTGAGCCAAATCTGATGTGAGTAAGGTTCAAACAATACTCACCTCCCTCCCTTCGTTTCTTCTAATGTAATAGATCTTTGTGCCTCTTCCTCTGATGCAATTTACCCTTTTCTGCCTCTTCCTTTCCTGTTCTCTTTTTTTAACCTTTAATTATTTTTTTATCATCACATGAAAGTCAACTTATACCCACACCCTCTCTCTAGGTATACCCCTACTAAATGTCATAATAAAGCTGCAGTTCTCAAAAGTTAAAAGTATTATCTTCCCATGTAGGGATATAAATAGTTTAACCTTATTGAATAACATCTTTTTTTCTTTCATGTCAACTTTTTATTCTTCTATTGAATCTTGTTTTTGAAGATCAAATTATCTGTGCAGTTCTGGGTTTTTGTTTTAATCAGGAATTATTGAAAGTTCCACATTTCATTGAATATCCATCCTCTCCCCTGAAAGATTATACTCAATTTTGCTGGGTAGTTGATTCTTGGTTGTAGTCCAAGCTCTTTTGCCTTCCAGAATATAATATTCCCAGCCCTCCAATCCATTAAGGTACAAGCTGCTAAGGCCTGTGTAATCCTGACTGTGATTCCACAATACTTAAATTGTTTCTTCCTGACTGCTTGCAATATTTACTCCTTAACCTAATTTGGCTACAATATGCCTTGGAGTTTTCATTTTAGGATCTCTTTCCAGAGGTAATCAGTGGATTCTTTCAATAACTATTTTACCCTCTGGTCCTAGTATATCAGGGTAATTTTCCTTGATAGAAAGATGCTGTCCAAGTTCTTTTTTTTTCTGATCATGGAAGGCCGAATTTATAATCTCAAATATAATCATGTATATGTTTGAATGGTTCAAAATCGCAAGGTATGAGAGGTTCTCTAAGGAGAAAACAACAAGAAATTTATTTAGGCCCCACCGCAGCAGAACCGTGAACCAGCCTCCCCATTCTGACATCTTGACAAAAAGACTCCAGGCCCAGAAAGCCCACCTCACAAGAGT
>JAQQSZ010020129.1:0-10211 GCA_028646595.1 Phalanger gymnotis
TTGGCTAAATACTATCTTGTTTTTCTGTGGCCTCCTGGTTACTCTTGTGAGGTGGGCTTTCTGGGCCTGGAGTCTTTTTATCAAGATGTTGGAATGGGGAGACTGGTTCATGGTTCTGCTGCAGTGGGGCCTAAATAAATTTCTTGTTATTTCCTCCTTAGAGAATCTCTCATACCTTGCAATTTTGAACCATTCAAACATATACAGGATTATATTTGAGATTATTAATTCAGCCTTCCTACTACACTCTCCTTAGATCATAGTGTCTCAGAAGAACTCAAAACTTGCAGACCCCAGGAACTAACTCTGAAAACAGCTGCACAAAAAAACCTGAAGCTTAGGACAGTGCCACCTCCACCTTGGGAAGAAAAACCAACTTTAACATAAAGTTAAAGTAATAGGCTGGGGAAATGAGCAAATAAGAAAAAAAACCCAGATTACAGAAAGTTGCTATGGTGACAGAGAAAAATAGAGACAAACTCAGAAGAAGAAAACAAAATCAAAACTGCTACATTCAAAGCCTCAAAGAAAAATGTTAATTGGTCTCAAGCCCCAAAAAAGAATTCCTGGAAGAGCTCAAAAAATAGTTTTAAAAATCAAATAAGAGAGGTAGAGGAAAAATTAGGAAGCAAAATGACAATGATACAGTAAAATTATGAAAAAAAAGTCTACAGCTTGATTAACAAGGCACAAAAAATACTGAAGAAAATAATACCTTAAAAAATAGAATAGGCCAAATGGTAAAGGAGGCGCAAAAATCTCCTGAAGAGAACTCCTTAAAAGGTAGAATGGGCCAAATAGAAAAAGAGCCACAAAAGCTCAGTGAAAAAAATAATTCCTTAAAAATTAGAATTGGGCAATTACAAGCTAATGACTCCATGAGACAACAAGAAACAATCAAAAGAATGAAAAAAAAAGAAAATATGAAATATCTCATTGGAAAAACAATTAGTCTAAAAATAAATTAAAGAGAGACTATTCGAGAATTAATTGGACAGTTGTAATTGGACCCATGATCAAGAAAAGAGCCTAGACATAATCTTTCAAAAATTATCGAAGAAAATTGCTCTGATATTCTAGAACCAGAGGGTCAAATAAACATTGAAAGAATCCAGTAATCACCTCCTCAAAGAGATTCCAAAATGAAAACTCCCATGAATATTATAGTCAAATTCCAGAGCTATCAGGTGAAAGAGAAAATGTTACAAACAGGCAGAAACAATCTAAATATTGTGAAGCCAAAGTTTAGTTAGGATAACACAATCTTTAACAGCTTCTGTAGAAAGGATCAAAGTGTGTGTGGGGGGCGGAAAGGCTGGAATATGATGCTCCAGAGGGCAAAGAAGCTAGGATTACAACCAAGAATCACCTTCCCAGCAAAACTGAGTGGATATTTAGTGAAATAAAGGCCTTTCAGGCATTTCTGATGAGTAGAGGAAAATTGAATAGAAAATCTGACTTTAAAATAAAAGACTCAATAGAAGCATAAAATGGTAAACTGAAAAGAGAAATCATAAGAGATTCAATAAGGTTAACCTGTTAATATTCCCACATGGGAATGTGATATGTGTAATTCCTAAGAACTTTATCATTAAGGAGCTTAGAAAGAGTATGCATAAACAGAGGGCATGAATGTGAGTTGAGTATGATGGGATGATATTTATAAAAATAAAATTAAAGGGTGAGAAAGAGAAATGCACTGAAAAAAGAGGAAAGGGAAAGGTAGAATGGGGTAAATTATTTCATATAAAAAAGCACAAAAGAGCTTTTTATGATGGAAGGGAAAATGGGTGAATTAGAGGAGAGCACTTGAACCTTACTTTCATTAGCATTGGCTCAAAGAGGGAATAACATTCACACTCAGTGGGGCATAGAAATCTATCTTACACTGCAAGAAAGTATGAGGAGAAGGGAATAGGAGAAGTGTGGGGGGGAGCTGATAGAAGTGAGGTGGATTGGGGGAAGTGGCAGTCAGAAGCAAAACATTTTTGAATTTGGACGGAGGGAGAGTAGGATAAATAGGAAAAATAAGATGAAGGGATACACAATTGTAACTGTGAAAAATTTTTACAGCAAGTTTCTCTGATAAAGGCCTTATTTCTAAAAAATGTAGAGAAAAGTGCGTCAAATTTATAAAAATAAGACCTATTCCTCAATTAATAAATTGTCAAACAATGTGGACAGGCAGTTATCAGATAAAGTAATCAAAGCTATGTATAGTCAGCTGGAAAAAAATGCTGTAAATCAAACTATTGATTAGAGAAATGCAAATTAAAACAGTTCTGAGGTACCAACTCACATCCATCAGATTGGATAATATGACAGAAAAGGAAAATGAAAATGTTGGAGGGGCTGTGGGAAAATTGAGATGATAATGCATTGTCAATGGACCTGTGAACTGATTCAAACATTCTGGAGAACAATTTGGAACTATGCTCAAAGGGCTATAAAAATCACACATATTCTTTAATCCAGTAAAATTTCTACTAGGTCTGTACCTCAAAGAGATTTAAAAAAAGGTAAAGTATCTATATGTACAAAAATACTTTTAGCAGTTCTTTTAGTGGTGGCAAAGAGTTGAAAATTGAGGGGATGCCTGACAATTGGAGAATGGCTGAGTAAGTTATGGTATATGAATATGATGGAATATTATTATGCTATAAGAAATGACAATGCTCTCAGAAAAACCCAGAAAGACTTACATGAACTGAGGCAAAGTAAAATGAGCAGAACCAGAAGAACATTGTACATAATGGCAGCAATATTGTACAATAATTAACTATGAATGACTTAGTCTCAGCAATATAATGATCCAAAGCAATGCTGCAGGACTTCAGATGAAAAATGCCGTAAATCTCTAGAGAAAGAACTGCAGGAGTATGAATGCAGATCAAAGCCTACTTTTTAAAATTTTCTTCATTTTTCTTGCTTTTTTTAAAAATCTTTTTAGTGTGTGTTTCCTTTCACAATATGACTAGTTATAGCAGTAAGGCAAAATTCATGACCTTGAAGAGGTCCATACACATGCCTGAGTGGTTCAGAATCAAGAAGTTTAAGGAATTCTCTAGGTAGAAGGCAGAGGAAGTATAACATTTATTTAGTCTCCAGAGGATCAAATCCAGGGACCAATGCCCCCAGTTTGATATAGTAGCAACAATATTCCAAAGCCCACATCACTGTAGTAACAAGAAAATCATAACAAAATATTAGAGCAAAGGACCAAGCTATTCTGTAGCCTCCCCCCAATACTAGGGCCTTTCTATAAAAGATCACTCAGGAATCCTAACTCTCTGCTGAGCACTGTCTTCTACAGCTCTGCTGACTCTGAGTTCATTAATCTCCACAACTCTCTCTTGTTCAGCACTCTCTACTCTGCAGTCTTGATGTTGGCACTCGCTTTGTGTCTGATGCCTCAATATCTTCTTGACGTCTACTTCTGAATCCTGCTGCTCTCTGCTAGGCTACTCCCAATTCTGCTGCTCCCAGTTCTGGGCTCTCTTTTTATACAGTCCTAGCCATCATCTGATTGACTAGAACTCAGTGCCCATACCATTGGTTCTGGTTTTAACAACTCCCCTTAGGGCCCTGAGGGCTTCAGGCCTTTCACAAACTAGTTTGCTAACTAGCCTGTGGCATCACATCTAGTTAGTGAAGGGGTGTGGATATGTCTCTGATCAGGCCTCCCTTTGTTGGCCCTACCTGTGGCCTATTCAATGGGCAGGAAAGATCTTTCACTTACTGATTACCTTTAGATTGGGCCCCAAGATCTTTCATGTCCATTATATAAGCAACTTGTTCTGAATAGGTACAAATCTTTTTTCAAGTCCAACAGAATCCTCTCAAAATGAACACATCATATTTACAAAATACTTAACATAACTTCTCATTATCAGAGTGGCCACATGGCTCACTCATTGGCCCCTATTTCTTTGTATCCATTACATAGGTCGATGGGAAATTGGTGTCAATAATGCCATAACAACATAACAATACAATAATAATACAAAAGAAGCACACAGAAAAATATCATCATCCCCCCTCAGATGAATGGGGCTCAAAATCTTGGGGTAAGGGGTAAAGGTCTGGTCCTCCATAGCTTCTTCTTGCCGAACTTGGACATAGTGGTGTCTTTGCCCCAAGAGGTCAAGAATGCTATTTGAGAGGTCAGTTCTTTAACAAGCTGGCACCCAGGAACTTGACTGAGGATGCCAGGTCCTTAAGCAGTCAGTCATCTGAAAGCGTAGGGTACTTAGGGTACTAAAGCCTAAAGGAGACAGAACTAGCAACAAAGTTAACCAAAACAAAGACCAAAAAGAGTTGGTAAGTATGAGCTATTATCCTTAAAACAAAATAATCTCCATTTTAATTAAGGTTACAACTATGCAAAGATTGAATCTCATAGCCAAACTCAGGTGAGAAATGTTTCTTTTCAAAAGGAACACAATGAGGAAACTAAGCTAGGAGGATCTCATCCTAGAAAGAGACTAGAATTGTCCTCACAGCTTTTCCCCCCAGATACAATTGCCACTTGTTAATCATACAAGAACACATTCCCTCTGAGTGGCTTGTGGCATTTACCAGCATCAGCAATGCTTCTGGAGTCCATGAGCCCATTATCACAGCCCTATTCATGGTAAAATATGAGTCAGGGGCACATTTTGGTGATTATCTTCCTCTGAATAAACAACTGTTACAGTATTGTCCTTCCCATGGGCTATGATTTCTGCAGCCTTTGGAACATCATCTGGTTTCTAAGTTTTACCCATATTTTATTCTGTCAATAGAATCAGACCCTTCTGTTCCTCTACTAGTTATTTTGAAAGGAGAGCCAGTCCTCACAATGGGTATTTTTTCACAATGGATAATGATCACTCGAACTATTCTATCATTTTTACAAAACTGTACAGGTTCTTCACTCAAATTCTGGAATGTCACAACAATTTCTCCTTGATAATTAGAATCTATCACTCCAGCCAATATATGTATTCCTTGAGCTGCTAATCCTGGTTTAGGTAATATCAGTCCAAAGTGATTCTTAGGGATTCTCACCATTATATAATGGTAATCAAGGAAGGACTTTTTGCTGTTCTCTTTTGGGATGATAAGGCTATCAAGTGCCTTTAATGAGTCTGGCCTTTGTTTGAATGGGGCAGGTAAAGTGGGATCTTTTTGTTTTGGAGTGTTTCTCAGAACTAAGGCAATCAGGAGTCATTGATTTAAAACAGTGTGTATAATATGGTGCTAGTGATTAAAGAACTTTACCACACTCTAAATGCTAAGTTGGCCCCAGCCTTCAGGGTCCTGAAAAGAGTAAAAGAGCTCTGAGGTTGGCGTTTTGCCTTTGGGGACACACTCATTGAAAGAGTGTTGGTGATAAGACTCTCGGCAAGCTGTTGAAACACCACCGTGCCAAGCCCCCCACCCCCACCTCCTGGCTTTGATAATTCAAATGTTGGTGCCTCTCTGATAACTATGTATTGCTATGGATAGACTGGTTTGTGTTATTTTCTCTGTTTATATAGTGAGTGCTTGTAATTTCTGTTTGTATTTGCTCTGAAGTTCAGGGGACTTATCCTCTTCCCCTGAACTAAGTGAATGATATGTGTATATTTAATTAAACTGAGATTGTTAACCCCTTAAAATTGCTTTCCTTAGATGAGCAGATCAAAGAACCTACATGGGCAGCCCTTCTGTGTGCTGGTGTAATTGGTCTTACATGGCCACAGTAGCTGCTGGCAACATTATTGTTACACTAATATGGAAATATGTTGCACATAAATGCACATGTATATCAAATTACTTACCTTCTCAATGAGGGAGAAGGTAGGCAGGGAAGGAGAGAATTTGGATCTCAAAATTTTTAAAAAACAGTAAAAAATTTTTACATGTTATTGTGGAAAAATAAATATTAAATAAATATATTTGTTAAAAAAGAAACAATACCATGCACTTTTTTTTAGGGGGGGGGTGCAGAGTTAAGATGGAAGAGTAAAGAAAACACTCAAATGAGCCCATCCAACTTTCCCCTCCACACAACTTTAAAATAATGCCTCAATTCAATTTCTGTAGTGGCAGAGCCAAAAAAAAAAGTCAGAGTGAGACATTCTTTTATCCCAAGACAGCATAGGGGGTCAGAAAGAGAGATCTGTAATCTGGAGGAGGCTTAACCAGTGCCCATGTGGATGAAACATCAGGCATGAAACTAGGTGGTGTAACAGCAGGCAAAGTGGGATTCCTGCCAGACTGAAAATGTGTTGAGTTTTAGGCAATCAGATGTGCATGAATTCAGCCAATCAGAGACCTGAGTTTTAGCCAATCAGATGCCGGCTAGAATTGTATATAAGGAGAGCCCAGAGTGTGAAAGCAGCAGACATCTAGAGGGCAATGAAGAGAAGATATCGAGAGATCTGCCTGCATTGAGAAGAAGATTGAGAGAGAGCCAGCATGGAGAGTGCTGTCAACATTGAGCTGAGAGGAAATCTTAAAGTGCTGGGAAAAGCCTCTGAGGGCACAGAGGAGAACCTCTGGGAGCACAGACAAGATCTGCAAGAGTGAGGAGACCTTTTATGGCAGAGACTTGCTAAAGGAGCTTCCAAACTTGGAAGGTGAGTGGAGGCAAGTGGTGCTGTAGGGTGGAGAACTGCCCATGGGAAGGAGGCTTAGCTTAAGCTACTTTTGAGAGCTGTTAAAGTGAACTGAGCTGTTAATGGAGGTTAACTGAGATGGTGGTGTTGGTGGTATGTGCTGCTGCCCTGTTAAGCTTCATTTTCCCAGAAACAGAAGTTGTGGGCAGGAACCCCTGGAGCCTGCTGTTGGGCAGGAGCTTGGAGTGGATCAGTCCCCGAGAACTGGGGCCTGATGCAGGAGCAGAGAGCTGCCTTTGTGTGAATCCAGGTGAGAGTCAGGAGTGGTCAACCTACAGAGGAGGAGCCATGGGACTTGGAGGTCAACCTCAGGTCACAATGAAAGAGGACATTGCTTGGATGCTTAGTAATGATTAAAGAGATTGTAACCTAGGGGTGGATGGTGTGGTATTTTCTGCTACCCCTTAAGGGTGTGTTGTGCTAAGGAAGACCTTAGCCTGGGACCCCCCTGATTTGGGGATGCAATGATATATATTGTATAATATGATGTTCTTACTGGATGCAATGATATATACAATAGAGTGTGATATTCCATAACCTAGGTGTGAATATGATATAAATAATATACTTTACTTAGGGATGTTGCCATGAATGTTATGCTATGCTTTATTGAACAATACTTTGGTTTATTGTTGAATAAATAGAGAGTTCATTATACTGTGCAATTGGACCCCTGAAATTGATCACAGCAGCAATCCTCAGATGTGCTGCCATGATTGGTGTTACAGGTGGTTGTAACAACAACGCTGCTTGCAGCTGCTGTGGAGGTGTAAAGCCGCAGCACACAGGAAGCTGCTAGCACAGGTTCTTTGATCCACTTTTCTAAGGAAAGCACTTTAAGGGGTTTACAATCTCATTTTAATTAAACGTACATATATCATTCACTTTGTTCAGGGGAAAAAGTCAGCACTCAGAACTTCAGAGAAAACACAAACAGAAATTACAAGCAGAAATTATGTTTAGAGCAAATAACAAATCAGCAGACAGAGCTTCTGTCTGTCCATAGCAATACATACATAGTTACCAGAGAGAGAAGCACCAACATCTGAGTTTTCAAAGCTGGAGGGTAGGGCAGAGCTCCTTAATGGCTATGCAGAGTCTTGTCTGGCTAAATCTCATGAACACTCTTCCAAATGAGCCACCAAAGCAAAATACTAACCTCAGAGTATATATACACTTCTTCAGGGTCAGAAGGTATCACAACCATGTGGCTCAAACTCATGTGAATTAGGCTTTCTTGTGACTTAAGCAGGTAATCAAAGACTTTTGATTCAATCTAAGGCAAGACTCAATGGCACTTGATTGCCTTAGTGCTGAGAAGCATTAAAAAAGAAAAAAAAAACGGGGGAAAGTCCCACTTTGCTGTTGCAGTGGTGGTAACAGAATCAGCAGTAGTTTCATGAACTCTCAAGCCAGAGATTTTAAGAGTACCTGGCAACAGGTCAGAAAAAGACTGTAGTGGACCCTGTGCTTGCACTGGAAACAGATGCTTTTGGTCAATTCTATTAGATATACCAATTTCTGGATCATAGTTTAAGAGAAGAAAGGAGCATTTATGGTCAAGAGGGAGTGGGAGCCCTGAAGAGCAACTGTTTGGCAACTCCATTGCCTATAAATATATCTAGGTCATAGTTCAAGAAAAGCATTTTCTGTCAAGAGATGATGGAAACCCTGATAGGCAGTATCACCTTAGGCCTCAAGGGATTGGGGAAACTGAGGGACAGTGTTGTTTTCACTCCCAAGAGAACAGGGTCCCTGAGGAGCAATATCAATTGCAATCTCAAGAGATCAGAGGTCCTTTATGGGTAAGGACCAAAGTGCAGACCAGAACAGTAGTGACCACAGCATCCTCATATCAAGCTACCTTAAAAGCAAAGAAAACTTCCAAAACCCCATAACTAGCCCCTAAAACAAATGTGCAAAATAAGCCTGATACACTGTTTCCTCCCCCACCCCACCCTCACATTGGGAACAGAGTCCATCAGTAACATAAGGTTCTAAATCATGAGATGTGGTTGAAAATAAGGAAATAATAACAATGGAAAAGAATCTGACCTTTAAAAGTTGCTATGGTGACAGGGAAAATTAAGACATAAACTCAGAAGAAGACAATGAAGTCAAAAGAGCTACAAGCAAAGTT
The DNA here is from genome assembly GCA_028646595.1 of Phalanger gymnotis. Lineage (NCBI taxonomy): Eukaryota > Metazoa > Chordata > Mammalia > Diprotodontia > Phalangeridae > Phalanger > Phalanger gymnotis. Next base: position 8,785 of record JAQQSZ010020129.1, read on the forward strand.
CTCCCCCCCCCGCCCCTAAAAAATGTGTTAGACACAAGCCAATAAGAATTCCTTGAAGAGCCCAAAAGAATTATTTTTAAAATCAAATAAGAATTGTAGGGGGGAAATTAGGTAAAGAAATGAAGGCAAATGAGGAAGATTATGAAAAGACAAGAGTTCGGTAAAAGAGATAAAATATATATATACCAAAGGAAAAAAAACACCTTAAAAAACAGATAAGGCGAGGGGGTGGAGCCAAGATGGCAGCCGGAAAGCAGAGACTTGCTTAAACTGCCCCACAAATCCCTCCAAACACCTGTAAAAATGGCTCTGAACAAATTCTAGAGCTGTGGAACCCACAAAATAGCAGAGGGAAACAGGTATCCAGCCCAGGAAATCCTGGATGGTCCACTGGAAGGTCTATCATACAGTGCTGAGAGCAGAGGGCTGCCCCCATTGGCCATGTGGGGACAGACCAGACCCTAAGTCAGCCAGCTGCAACAGGCCTCGGGGCCATGAAACAGTGAGCTGTGGCAGTTACTAGACTTCTCAACCCACAAAAGCCAAAGAGCAGCTTAGGGGAAAACTGTGGGATCCAGTTCAGAGTGGTCTGGCCACCAACTTTGGGTGTGGAAGAAGTGGGGCAGCTGTGGCCATAGTAGCGGCCAGAAGTTCTTGAGGCTACATCCAGAGCACCAGTATCAGTGGCTTCCCCAGTCCCTGGCTTACACGGTGGAAGGAATCTAGCAGCAGATCAGAGCAAAAGTACAAGGACTGCTTTGTGGGCACAAAGACAGATTCTCTTGCTGTGCCCTGCTTGGATCTATATTGCAGTACTGGTTGGTGGTTCTTGGGGGAGGAGGAGGACTGTGGTGACAGAGCCTGGGGTCATTTTGGAATAGAAGTAGCTCTGAAAACAGCAGTGCTTGGACCCTAAAGCTTGGGACAAAGTACTCTCTACTCCACAAGCAGTCATATCCTGACAAAAAAGCTCAAGAGTCAAGTAGTTGCCTGGGAACACGAATAGGCAGTGAAAATGAACTCAGACTCAAACTCAAACTCTAGATTCCTTTTTTGGTGACAAAGACCAAAACATACAGCCAGAAGAAGTCAACAAAGTCATAGAGCCTACAACAAAAGCTTCCAAGAAAATATGAATTGGTCTCAGGCCATGGAAGAGCTCAAGAAGGATTTGGAAAAGCAAGTAAGAGAAGTAGAGGAAAAATTGGGATGAGAAATGAAGGTGATGCAAGAAAACCATGAAAAACAAGTCAATGACTTGCTAAAGGAGACCCTGTAGTAGGAAGGCCGAATTTATGATCTCAAATATAATCATGTATATGTTTGAATGGTCCGAAATCGCAAGGTATGAGAGATTCTCTAAGGAGAAAACAACAAGAAATTTATTTAGGCCCCACCGCAGCAAAAACTTGAACCAGCCTCCCCAT
>JAQQSZ010020130.1:0-10211 GCA_028646595.1 Phalanger gymnotis
AATATGATATTCTGGAGGTCGATGGAGCTAGGATTAAAAACCAAGAATCACCTACCCAGTAAAATTGAGTATCATGCTCCAAGGCAAAATATGGACTTTCAATAAAACAGAAGACTTTCAAGCTTTCTCAGTGAAAAGACCAGAGCTGAATAGAAAATTTGACTTTCAAACACAAGAATCAAGAGAAGCATGGAAAGGTAAACAAGAAAGAGAAATCATAAGGGACTTACTAAAGTTGAACTGTTTTGTTTACATTTCTATATGGTATAATAGTAATTAAGGTGGGACTTTTTGCTGTTGACTTTTAATGATTCTGGCCTTTGTTTGAATGGGGCAGATAAAGTGGGATGTTTTTGTATTTCTCAGCACTGAGACAATTGGGAGCCATTCATTTGTATCTGATATGATATTGGGGATGGGGAACTTCTCCACGGCCAGCCTGGGTGAGGTCAGGGCCCTTGGGCACTGAACAGGATATATAAGGGCAGTGGTTAGTGTTCTCACTTGGAGCTCTGATCCACAGCAGGAGTGGCCTGTGACTCTGAGCCAGCCATTCTAATGAGCTCCCTGGCTGTACACCCAGATGTGGATAACCACGAATTTTATTTGATCTGTAATTCAGGGTCCTGGCTTTTTCCCCTGGACTAGGTGGATGCTATTTGTATGCTGGATTAAAGTAAGATCGTTAACCCCTTAATGTTGCTTTCCTTAAGTAAAGCAGATCAAAAGGACCTGTGTTGGCAGCTTTCTGGGGTCTTGTTGTTAGTGGATCTTACACCTGGACAGAAGCTGCTAGCTGGATTGTTGATACACATGGAAAGACGATATGTATAATTCATGAGACCTCAGTATTAGGGTAGCTGAATGGAATATATGTATATATATGTATATATATGCATATATATATACGCACGCATGTATATATACATACATACATATATAGATATAGATATATACAGATATAGATAGATAGATAGATAGATAGATAGATAGATAGATAGATAGATAGATAGATAGATAGAGGGCACAGGGTGAGTTGAATAGGAAGGGATGATATCTAAAAAAATAAAATTAAGGAATGAGAGAAGAAAGTGAGAGATAGAATGGGGTAAATTATCTCACATAAAAGTGGCAAGAAAAAGCAGTTCTGTTGGGAGGGAAGAGGGGGCAGGTGAGGGGGAATGAGTGAATCTTGCTCTCATTGGATTGGACCTGATGAGGGAATAACATACCCACTCAATTGCGTATCTTTCCCCACAGGAAAGAAGGAGGAAGGAGATAAAAAAGAGCGGATGATAGAAGGAAGGGCAGATAGGGGGAGGATGTAATCAAAACCAAATACTTTTGAAAAGGGAGAAAATTGGATAAAGAGGGATAGGATGGGAAGGAGCAAAATATAGTTAGTCTTTCACAACATGCATATTGTGGAAGGGTTTTACATAATGATACACACGTGGCCTATGTTCAATTGCTTGACTTCTTAGGGAGGGTGGGTGGGGAGAGAAGAGGGGAATTTGGAACTCAAAGTTTTAAAAGCAGATGTTCAAAATAAAGTTTTTGCATGCAACTAGGAAATAAGATATACAGGCAGTGTGGCATAAGTATCTATCTTGCCCTACAAGAAAGTATGGGAAATGGGATGGGGGAAGTGTGGTGACAGAAGGGAGGGTTGACTGAGGAATGGGGCAATCAGAATATATGCCATCTTGGAGTGGGGGGAGGGTAGAAATGGGGAGACAATTTGTAATTCAAACTCTTGTGAAAATTAATGCTGAAAACTAAAAATGTTAAATAAATAATGATTAAAATAAAGTAAATAAGAAAAAAAACAAAATAAAAATAAAATGAAACACATATTCCATTACTTTTCTGGTACACAGGCAGATCTTTCTTTTTATATGAAGGGTCAGGTGGTAATGCTAAATTTCATATAGAAAATGTAACCACTGATTGTCATGCCTGTGGGTTTATTTTTAAAAAGCATCACCTCCAAATTACAGTGGCTGTGGTTATGAACTATTATGAAAAGTTTCCAACATTAGACGTGGTTTTCAGTGTCTATATAGCTTGGAATCTTTTTTACATGAGTTTGACAGCACGGCAAAAATAATGATTGGCATTTCTTTTTTCAGGTTGGTGTCAATAACATGTACAGTTTCCTTAACAAGGATGATCAAGGAATACTAGATTAATGGAATATAAAAACCAAAGAATCAAAATACTCAAAAGACTCTCCTCTTAATTACAGTGGGAGAAATGTTTGCAGATTCACAATCAACATTATGATTAATCTTAAAACATGAACTAAAAGCAAACCAAAAGGTCACTCAAGTTCTGAGAAATATCTCTCACAATCTTTGGACATTTCTTTTTCTTTAATAATTCAACATTCACCCCATCAAGTGATGACCATATTAATGTAACAGATATCCTGCTCTAGGTAACTATAATAGCTAGGTTGACCTCTTCTCTAGGGTAAAATGCCTTTCGCTTTAGTTTCAACGACTATGCATCTAATTTCTTCCTTCCTTCCTTCCTTCCTTCCTTCCTTCCTTCCTTCCTTCCTTCCTTCCTTCCTTCCTTCCTTCCTTCCTTCCTTCCTTCCTTCCTTCCTTTCTTCCTTCCTTCCCTTTTCTCTAAGCAATGACTTTAGCAGTGATGAAGTAAACAAGATTCTTAGCAAATGAGAGTTCTAGGGTTACTACCAAATGTATGGTATTAGAAAATCCATCAACTATCCTTCAATTTCTTTCTCAAATTTTTCTTTTTCTGTCACACACCAGTTTTTTTTAACCATTTAAAAGCAATAGTAAATTACCACTTTGAGATATTCTATCTAAAAGACAAATAATGTTAAATCTGCCTATGAGTCACTTGAGAGTTCCTCTTAGGCTAGACTTGGCATAATATTACTTGGAAGATTTCCACTGAATGCAATTCTAACCATTAAAGACTGACATGCAATGATTGTAGTTTTATTTTTTATTGTTAGTTTTGCGAATTTATAATCTACTATCAACTTTCCCAATCCTTAATGTTTTAGTAATATTCCTAAAAAATTTTTCAGAGGGCATTAATTATCAGTTACATTCCTATTAAGATCCAAAGGTCACAAAGCCCTCAAAAGTGAGAATGGTAAAAAAAAAAATTAATAAAAAAATTTTAGATTCTTATTGACAGGTTACTGGGGGCAAGGTCTACTTCTGGCTCTACCATTTATATTAATTTGATATAAATGATAAAATCTCATTGAGCCTTATTTGATTGATCAGAAAAATTAAGATAATGTGCTGGTGTTTACAATTTGTTTTCCCACAAAAGTAACAGTCACATCTAGTAAAGGATATAAAATAAATTACTCTAAGTTTCTTAGATGAAAGTAATTATACTATAGATTGTTTACTAGGTAATACCTTCTTGGAAGTTCTTAATTCTTTCTAAGGGATATTAAGTATATGTGTTCAGTCATTTCAGTCACTTCTGACTCTGTGACCACATTTGGGTTTTCTTGGCAAAGGTACTGGAGGTGTTTGCCATTTCCTTCTCCAGCTCATTTTATAGATAAGGAAACTGAGGCAAACAGGATTAAGTGACTTGTTGGTCAAACAGTGTCTGAGGCCATATTTGACTCAGATCTTCCTGACCATAGGCCTGGTACTCAATCCACTGAGCCACCTCGCTGCCCTATTTAGTACTTAGTATTTATTTTTCCAAACATATATAAAATGTGGCATGCATGCACATAAATAGGTATATAGCCACTTTTTGTATGGCATTTTATACCCAATAATTTCCATTATTATTTGTTTTCATTTTCCTTAGGAATTAAGAAAAACATTAAAATTTTTGTAGATGAGAGCAAGAAGATAGTAAACTAGACATTTTCTCTGATCTCTACAACCTCTCAAAAATCTCCAAAACAGAAATTATGTGCCAAAGATAAAGCAACTTAACTGCTTCCATGTCCTAGGATACCTGAAATCCAAAAGAAGGTTTAAAAAGTTCCAGGAAGTGATATTCACTGACCCTGAGCTCACTGAGCATCCCCCCAACTCCCCACCTCCCACACTAGTGAGGCTGTATTAGCAGACCCAACAACATGACATAGCCTTACATGAGAATCCAACACCTAAAATTCTCTCTCCCCCTCCCTTTTTTCCAGTATTATAGAGCCCTGGCTCTAGGTTAGTTTCCTAGGACTTCAGTAGTCAGCTTGGCCACAGTCCTTTTAGAGCAAAAGTCTGAGGGCTCAACACTTGAAGCATCAACACCAGTGCTGGGGAAAGCAATCTGTGCTAGTGCCAGGAAAAGTGCATTATAAATTGTTAGTGCCAATAGGCTTTGAACTCCTGGTGCTGAGCCAGACAACTGAGGAATAAATGAAGTGGGACAGGTCATCAGGACAGAATACTGCATATGAACAGCTGCTGAGCACTCTACGAAACCTGAGCGAAGTGTACAGCATCTAGTTGGGACCAGTTCTGACCACATGAAAGTCAGCTGGAGCAGAGTTGGGCTGGTGAACAGTGAATAGCCCAGTGTGGGAGGAGGCTGAGATGCTTTTATATCCAGCCCCAAAGGAAACCACAATCAAAGGGGAGGGAGTCAGAAGTTAACAATAAGGAAAATAAGAGGAGGGGTGGAACTGAAAGTATCAAAGATTCCAGGAGGAAAAAACATCTCAAAAGACCTTCAACCTACAGATAAATCAATAGGAAAAAAACCAGTAATAGCATAAGGAAAGATCTAGTAAATGAATTTAGGCATTTATGAATAAAACTGCAAAATGAAGGAAATGATTCAACACTCTGTGAGACAGAGGATACTATGGGATTTGAGAAAAAAAAATGGCAGTACAACACACTGTTCCTTAGAGGTTTAAAAGTAAAATGAGGACTATGAGAGCAGAATTTATGTTTAGCAAAGCACAAATAATAAACAGAATAGAAAAATTTGAATCAGTAGTGGCAAACCTCACCAAAGAAATGAAAGGGAGAACAGTAGATTGGGAATGCAAATATACAGAAGTAAAAGGCAATTTGTAAAAAGAGAAACAAAAAAATCCAAGAACATTAAAAGAAAATATGATCACAATGCAAGCAAAACATAAGGATCTTAAAGACAAGATAGGAAGGGATAATCTAAGTACTCCTGGAAAAACATGACAAGACAAAAATCCCCAAAACTTAACTCCATAAAGAAGGGAAATAGAAAAAGAGAATTACCAGAACTAGTGTACATAGAGAATAAAATTCCAATTGAAAGAATTCACAGGGGCAGCTAGGTGGTGCAGTGATTAGAGCACTGGCCCTGGAGGCAGGAGGACCTGAGTTCAAATCCAACCCCAGACACTTGACACTTACTAGCTGTGTGACATTGGGCAAGTCATTTAACCCCAATTGCCTTGCCTTCCCCCTCTAAAAAAAAAAAAACAACACTAAAAATAAATAAATAAATATTAAAAAAAAAAAAAAAGAATTCACAGATCCCCTCCAGAAAAAATAAACTCAAGGCTGCAAACTCCAATACACAGTGATTAAATTTAACAATACAATTCACAAACAACAAGTTCTGCAAACCATCAGGAAAAAGACCTTCAAATACAAACAAAAAGACATTTGAATAGTGCAAAACTATTCCACACCCATTAGAAAAAGGAGGAGTGAATGGAATAATGTTTTCTGAAGACTACTCAAATTCAGGATGCACATATGCTAACAAAACTGAGAACCACAAAAGAAATAGAGAAACACTTAAAAATTATAAAATATCTAAACTATGAGAAGACTAGATAGAAATATTAAATATAACTCAATCTCAGAAAAGGAAATAGAACTAGCTGTTGCTGTTTGTCTTTCATTTTCAAAGAGGACCGATGATATCATGGGGTGAATTGGATTTAAGTGAAACAGAACTGTACAAAGTCATTAGCCTCACTCTCTCTTCCAGAGTCATTGTATTCCAATGGTGAGATGAAAGTCAGGATGACTGATGATGGTTTGGAATTCAGAGGATGACCTTGGCCTCTCTGATGTCTGACCAAGCTCAAAGCTCTCCACAGTACCAGCTTCTGCTGCTTTCATATATTGGAACAAAGTGTTCTCATCCACCCATTCCGCTGACAGGAATTCTTCACATGCTTGGGTAGACATCCCCCTAACTTATGGATGGGTTTGCGGCCTATTGGTTACCTTCAGCTTGATTTAGCCTATCTGCCGAAACAGTTTCACTGGAGTATGGCTACTGTACATGCTACAGCTTCTTGGAACTACAAGTTAGATTTGGGTGAAAAGTGAACAGCAAGGGTGGATGAGCAGCCCTGAAAAGGGCTCAGCAAGCCCTCACATCGGAGGTGCTAAAACTGGTTGTAAAGGAATTACCAAATGAAAAAACTCCTAGATCTGATGGATTAACGGGAGAATGCCATTAAATAGAGTATTGAATAGTTAGTACTCATAGTTCACAAAATATTCTCAAAAATTGAGAACAAACCCTACTGTAGTTCTTTTATGAGGCAAATATAGTCCTGATGTCTAAATCAAGGAAAGATAAAACATAGAAAGAAAACTATAGTCCAATGTCATTAATAAACATTAACTCAAAAATTTTAAACAAAATCCTATCAAATAGATTACACTGATTTAATCAAGAAATCATTCATTATGATCAAGTAGAATTTATAGTAGGGAGGCAAGAATTGTTCAACATTAGGAATATAATTAATCATATTAAAAACGAAAACATCCAAAACCACATGATCATCTCAATATATGCAGAAAAAGCCTTTTACAAAGTACAATACTCTTTTATGCTAGAAGCCCAACACAGAATCATAGAGGGATCTTTTTTAATATCATAAAAAGGATCTATCTAAAAACAAAAGCAAGCATCATATGCAATGGGGATAGATTAAAACATTTTCCAGAAAATACATGAGTGAAGCAAGGATGCCCACTTTTGACACTATTAGTTGATACAGTTCTGAAAGTGTTAGCAATACCAGTAAGAGAAGGGAAAGTAATTAAAGGAATAATAGGTAACAAGGAGATTATCTCTATTTGCTGATGGCTTACTTGGAAAAACACAGAGAATCATCAAAGATACTAATTTAGACAATTAATATCTTCAGCAAAGTTGCAGGTTCCAAGATAAATCTTAAAAAAGCAATAGCAAAATTTTTATAGACAGTTTCTCAGATTAAAGGTCTCGTATTGCAAATACATAAAGAATTTGTTATATCTGTAAGAATACAAGTCATTCCTCAATTGATAAATGATCAAAGGATATAAAGAGGCAGTTTTCCAATGAAGAAAGCAAAATAATTTATAGTCATATGAAAAAATACTCTACATCATTATTGATTAGACAAATGCAAATTAAAATAACCTTGAGATATCATTTTATACCTATCAGATTGGCCAGAATGATTGGAGGGGAAGGTGACAAATATTGGAGGGGATGTGGGAAAATTGAGACATTAATATATTGTTGGTAAAGCTCTACAGATTCAACCATTCTGCAAAGCAATTTAGAACTTTGCCCAAAGGCCTATAAAACCATGTATATTCTTTGACCAAGCAATACCACTACTACAGCTATTTCAAAAGATGATTAGGGAAAAAGTAAAAGAACTCATATGTTCTAAAATATTTATAGCAATTCTCTTTGTGGTTGCAAAGAACTAGAAATTGTGGGGATGACTATCAATCCGAGAATGGCTGAACAAGTTGAGGTATGTGAGTGTGATGGAATACTACTGTGCTATGAGAAATGATGAGCTTGATGATCTTAAAAAAACATAGACAGACTTGCACAAAATAATGAGTGAAATGAACAGAACCAATAGAAGGCTATATAATGTAATAGTAATGTTGTTTTAAGAAGAACTTTGAGCAGCTAAGTCATTTAGACTATTATAAATACCCAAATTAACTACAAAGGGCATATGAAGGAAGATGCTATCTGCATCTAGAGAAAGAAGTGATAAATAGAAGTATGTATAGAATGATTTTTCATATATATACATATTTGTGGGTAACCATCTCTAGGGCGGGGGAGAGGAAAAAAGGAAAAAAAAAATTACATGATAGCTTTATTATATATTTAAAAAGAATCTCAAGTTGTATATAATAGATTTGCAATTTTATGCACAATCATCTTTTTTATTATACAACATTATGGAAATTATTATTTTATTCTACAAATTAAAAATTAAATAAAACTTTTAAAAATTCTATGTCATTTCTACATAATAACAACAAAACACAAGAAGCAATAATAGAAGGGGAAATCCCATTCCATATAAATACAAGATACATTAAATATTTGTGGATCACCTTCCCAAAGCACACAAAACACTTTTATAGATTAATTTACAAAGTGCTTCTTAAAGAATTAAAGAACAACCTAAATAGCTGGACTAAACTAAATATTCAGTCCTCAAGCCTAGGCCATGGCAATATAATAAAAATGACGCTACTATCAAAATTATTTTATACTTTTAATGCTCTGCTAATCAAATTATTAAGAGGATACTTTATATATCTTGATAAAATAATAACAAAATTCCTTTGAAAAAACAAAACATCTAGAATATCAAGGGAAATAATGAAAAGAAGTAAGGACATAAAGGGAATAGTACTTCTAGACCTGAAGCCATATTATAAAGGAGCAGTCATCAAAACCGGCTAGTATTGGTTAATGGTGAAATGGAACAGGATAGATAAGGGAGATTTAGAAACAACAGAACTCAATTAACAAATGTTTGATAAAATAGAAAAAAAGTTACCTATGGAAAAACTCCCTACATGATAAAAACTGATAAGAAAACTGGAAAGCAGTCTAGCAGAAATTATGCTTAGAACAGTACTTACATAACATAAAAATTAAAAATAATACCAAAAAAAATTGGAACAGAAACTGCACATGTACTTCTCAGAACTATGGGTAAGAGATGGTGTCTTATCCAAACAGAGAAAGAGGCAATTACAAAACATAAAACAGATAACTTCGATTGTTTAAAACTGAAAAAAATTTCTGCCCAGACAACATTAATGCATAAGAAGGAATGTGACTGCATGGGAAAAAATCTTTGTATTAAAATATAATTAAGTTATTCCCCAATGGTAAAAATGGTAAAAAAAAAAAAAAATAAGGGTAAAAGGATATGAACAAATAGTTTTCAAAAAAAGAACTCCAAAGTACTCACAAACACACAAAAATGCTCCAAATCACTAATAACAAGAGAAATGCACATCAAAACAACCTTGAAATTTTTACCTCATATCCTGAAAATTGCTAAAAATGACCAAAAAATGGCAATAGTCAATATTGGAAGGAGTGTGGAAACATAGGCACATTGTTGGTGGAGTTGTAAAATGGTACAAACATTTTAGAAAGGAATTTGGATATATGTAGATAAAGTAACTTCAACTGGAGACTCCATTAATGGGATTATACTACAAAGAAGCCATTGATAAGAAAAAAAAAATCAGTCTCTATATACTCCAAAATATTTAAAGCAGCAGTTTTTGAGGTGGCTAAAAACTGTGAACAAAATAATCACCCATTAATTGGGGAAAGGCTAAGTAAATTGTGATAATATGAATGTAATGGTACATTACAATGTTATAAGAAAGGAATTGTAATGAATAGAGAGAGCATGGAAAGCTCTACATGAACTGATGCAAGAGCCAGCAGTTTTTTTTTTACTTACTTTCTTTTTTTTTTTTATTTTTAGTTTACAACACTCGGTTCTACATAATTTTGAGTTCTAGATTTTCTTCCCTCCCTTCCTCCCTCCCCAAGATGGCATGGAATCCCATACAACTTCCATGTATAACTTGGCATTGAATTGATTTACACACTAGTCAAGTTGTAGAGAAGAATTATGACCAATGGAATGAATCATGAGAAAGAAGAAACAGAATAAAAAAAAAAAAAAACAACTCAAAAACAAGAACAAAAAAAAGAAAAAAAAAGGGGGGGGGAGGGAAGGCAAGCAGGAAGTATGCCTCAATCTGGATTCATACTTCATAGTTCTTTCTCTGGATGTAGATAGTATTCTCCATCATGAGTCTTTTGGAGTTGTCTTTGCACCTTGTGATGCTGAGAAGAGCAAAGTCTGTCAGGGTTAGTTCTCACAGAATCTACATATCTGTGGTTGTGTATAATGTTCCCCTGGCTCTGCTCCGCTCACTCAGCATTATGTC
>JAQQSZ010020131.1:0-10210 GCA_028646595.1 Phalanger gymnotis
AAAAACATGGTTAGACTAGCATGAAACAATGAAGAGTGAAATGTTAACAGCAATATCGTTTTAAGAATAACTTTGAGAGACTAAATAATTTTGACAATTAATCCCAAACTAACTACAAAGGACCTATGAAGGAATAGCTAATGTTGCAAGGACCGCTTTGTCAACAACGAAGGAAGACACTATCTACATCCTGAGAAAACTGATAAATAAAACTTCCGGAAGACTACAGTGAGTAGGGTGATGAAAAAATAGCATAAGAGAAGAATAGCATTAAAAGGAACATAATGAAAAGATGCATGCCAATGCATGCTGGAGTCACATTCCAAGTACAGTGTTACTTTAAAAAAACACATTTATAAGCTAGTTGAGATGATTTACTGATTAACAAATTAACATAGAGCATTATAGGTGATGGTATGAAAAAAAAGAAATAGGGTAAACTTAATTGAAGCTTTTCTAAACAGCTTATTTGTGCTTAAGAATGAAGTGAGCAGAACCAAGAGAATGTTGTATATAGTAACAGCAATATTGTTTTAAGAATGAATTTGAGTGAAAAAATCATTTTTTACTTTTATAAATACACAAATTAACTACAAAGGACCAATGAAGAAAAATGTTATCTGCATCCAGAGGAAGAAAAACCTGATAAGTAGAAGTATGTATGGAATGATTTTACACACATACACACATTAGCCAATTTGATAGGTGTGAGGTGGTACCTCAGAGTTGTTTTAATTTGCCTTCCTCTGATCAATAGTGATTTAGAGATTTTTTTTCATGTGACTATAGGTAGCTTTGATTTCTTTGAACACTGTCTGCTCATATCCTTTGACCATTTATCATTCTGGGAATGACTTGTATTTTTGTAAATTTAATTCAGTTCTCTAATATATTTGAGAAATGAAGCCTTTATCAGAGAGACCTGTTGTAAAAACAAAACAAAAAAAACCACACATGATATTTTCTCTAGTTTTCTGCTTTCTTTATAATTTTGGTTGCATTGTTCATGGGACTTTTGATTGAATATTCTTATGGAGGGTATCCCTCTTGGAATCCTCTGATAAGGGACTACACTCAACAAATTGGTTAACCAGCTTCCCAGAGGATGAATTCTTGGGGGAATGGGCTATCTCTTTATAGTTGGGCCCACTGCAGAAGGGGTTGGAGTATTGTATGGATTGTTTATGGAATGTTGTGAGTACTTTATTTCTTTTCTAAATTGTTTATAGGCTTTTCTGACTCCTTTGCATTAGCCATGGAGTGAAATAAAGACTGTCCTATAATTGATATCTTCTATTAAATCCTTATATGGACTTGGGGATACCTTTAATTACAGACCTAAGGGTGACATATATGCACTCATCTGGTTTATATTACTTTTTTTTATCAAATTGAACACCTGTTTTCTTAGCAGTTCTCAAAAAAGGAATCATCATCCCTCCATTAGTTCCTGTCTTCACTTGAATTGATTGAACATTGGGCTATTTATTGTCTTTACTTATTTTTTGTCTTGCTTGTCCAGTTTGCCCTGCTGATCTACTCTTCTATTAAAAAATATTTTAAATGGTACCAAATATATGGTCAATTTCTCTTTTATAATATTGTTTGAAATCCACAAATGCTATGATCTTTTTATTTCAGCTTTTTTTTTCCTCAAAAAAATGGTGAAAGCAATCAATATTGTCCTTGCCCATAGCATAATACTGCTGTGAATCTCGGTCTTCTGTGCCTATCACAGCTGCAAAACCTACATATGAATTCTATAGCACAGAGCCCATATTGGGTCAAGTTGGCAGATTGCACGGTGGAACAAGGATTCCATAATGTGGAGCCTTATCATAAACCCATCTACTATCTTGTCAGTACTTTACTTCATTTGGTACATTTCTTACAGTTTTGATGCATTGAAAAAGGATAGTTTGGTTCAGAGAGACCCTTTTATTTAATGGTTTTATCATGAGTTTGCCTTCTATTGGGTTCCATCAGAGTTTAGAAAACAAGAGCTTTTAGGTATAAGAATGCATTTTCTCAAGGAAACAAGACTGTAGGTAAGTAAGGGAGACTATAGAATGTTTGTTGTGTGTAGTGGGGGTGGAGAATGTTTCAAAAACAATATTAATTTTGAACTGCCTGGCATGGGATAAGTCTGGTTCTAACTGAAGGCAGACACATGGAGTTGCTGAAATTGCAAGGTCCTTTTACACCCTAGGAATCTATGGTTTTATTAGGCAAAGTTACCCAGCAATTCACTGCTTTCTGGTTTTAGAACTGTACAAGAGTAAGTAGCCTTTAGGATAGAGTCCTTTTTTTGTCTAACAGTATGAGATCCTAATATTTGAAAATTATTTCAGAAGAAGCCATAATGCCCAATTATTCCAAAGCCATGAGTGACTCTTTATCATCTCTTATTTATTGTGAGCAACACTGTCAATAACATAGCATTTTTATGAGATTAACTTTCTTCAATAAGTATGACCACTCACTGGCTTTTGTAGGAGCCAGAAAAATCTTTAACAGGTTTCATGTATTTCACATCACTTGGTGGCCAATAATTCATCTTAATATTTACAGACAAAGTCAACTTAAACTAGTACAAAGGTCATGACCTAAATGGAAAATGAAAAGAGTTTTACACAAGTGCCAAGTCAGTTTTTCTTATCAGGTTAGTATGTGACTGTTCAAATAAGGCATTGTGTGTGAAGTACTTTTCAAATCTAAAAGTGTGAAATCTACACATGTTCAAATCTATAAATGTGAACCATCATGATGTGATATGCTGTATTTTGGTGGGGGAGGGATAGAGGGTATATATCACACCAAAATCTCCCACTGTTTCAGAAACCCCTTATGCTATTGAGGAGTACCATAACGAAACCTCTCTACATATTTTCAGAAACCTCACAGAGAAAGTCACTCCACTGTAGGCAAAGAATCTTTAGGGAATGATTTTTTTTGGAATTTTTTTTGTTTGTTTCTTTTTAACCAAAGGCAAAACAAACAAAAAATGGCTTTGCCTATGAATATCCTCTATGGCTAGATAGCACACATAGTTCTTTCTTGGTTTTTCCATGTCCCAGTAAAAATAATCATAGGATCATTGGGTATAGAACCTAAAGCCTTCTTGCAAAATATCTACTTCAACTCCCTCATTTTGCAGATTAGTAAACTAAGGCACAAATGCCAGATTAAAAATCCTGTTGCTGTTCTTTAATATCCGTGTGACTGTGGGCAAATTTCTTAACCATTCCAGACCTTTTTTTTCTGTAAAAATGAGGTAATGGATTTTGAGGTGTCTTCTATATCTAAAACTCTGATAAATCAAACCAGAAGCATCCTTTCCAAGTGTTGTAACGGGTGATGGAAATACAAACAAAAGGGAAGAAAAGTTCCTGCCCTCAAGGAACTTACATTTTGATGGGGGAGAAAATATAATAAAAAACATAAAATAATGCACAAGATAAAAAGTTTACAGAAGGTAATCTTAGGAAAGGATGCTATCTCAGCTGCGGCAAGATGGGGAAAGAGTCAGGTTGGATGGAGTGGGGGAAAGACTGGTAAAGAACTCTTGCATAATGCAGCATCTGTGTTATGTCTTAATTGAAGCTGGAGATTCCAAGAAGTAGGAAGGAGAGAAAGAATTTCAAAAATGGGGAGATAGCCAGATCAAAAGAACGGAGACGGAAACTATATTGTTGCATGAAAGGAACACCAGGAAGGCCAGTATAGCTGGATGGTTGAATGTATGAAGGTGAATAAAGTATGAAAGGGCTGCAAAAGTAGTAAAGAAATAGGCTATTAAGAGTTTGAATTCCAAACAAAGGAGTTTATAATTTGATTTTGGAGGTATCAGGAAGTGTTGGAATTCAATGATTATGAGACTGACATTTTAAGAAAATCACTTCGGCAGTTGTATAAAGGATGGAGTAGAGTGGACAGAGACTTGTGGCAAGAATATGAATTAGAATGGTATCCTAATAATCCATAGGAGAGGCAATGAAGGCCTAGTCCAAAGTCTAACCTACATGAGTGAAGACAAGGTGGGAGATATAGAGAATATTTTGAAGATAAAACTGTCAAGATATGATAATAACATATATTTGGGATGAGTGAGTGTGAGGAGGCAAGGATGGCACCAAAGTTCTAGTTGCCTAGAAGGGAGTGGTGCCCCACTAAAGTAACAAGGGAATTCAGAAGTGGGAAGAGTTTGGGTGGAAAGTACAAATGAGTTATTTTGATAATGTTTAGCATATACTTAAATTATAATACATATCATAGTTATTATTGAACTTATTCTACACGCTTTATTTAATTTTAATCTCCTGGAGTGTAGGGAAAGGAAGATTTCTATTTTATTTGTTCTGAATGACCTAAATAATAGATTGTACTTAGTAGGCACTTAATAAATGCTTCTTGAATTCAACATGCTATAGGGATAGAATAATGGTGTTATCTCTTTCTGCCTACTTTTGCCTTCTTCAAAGGAACTTTGGTCTAAACGTAAATCTTCTAAAATCAAGAGAACTAATGTAAAAAAATACAAAGGAAGGTGACCTAGTTGCATCATCTCTAACATTATATTATAAAATGGCAATCATCAAAACTATTTGGTACTGGCTAGGAAATAGAATGGTGGATCAGTGGAATAGATTAGGATGGTACACAAAACATAGTAGTCATCGACTATAGTAATCTAGTATTTGACAAATCCAAAGATTCCAGCTACTGGGATAAGAACTCATATTTTGACCAAAAAAAAATGCTGGGACAACTGGAAAACAGTGTGGCAGAAACTAGGCATAGACTAACATCTTACACTATATACTAAGATAAGGTCAAAATGGGTACACGATTTAGACCTAAAGGGTGATACTGTAAGGAAATTAGGAAAGCAAGAAATAGTTTACCTGTTAGATCTATAGAGAAGAGAATTTGTGACCAAACTAGAAACAGAGAATTTTATGAAATGTAAAGTGGATAATTTTATTACATTAAATTAAAAAGTGTTTTTACACAAACAAAGCCAATACAACTAAGATTAGAAGGGAAGCAGAAAGCTGGAAAATAATTTTACTGCCAGTGTTTCTGATAAATGCTTCACTTCTAAAATATATAAAGAACTAAGTAAATTTATAAGAATACAAGTCATACCTCAATTGATAAATGGTTAAAAGTTATGAACAGGCAGTTTTCAGATGAAGAAATTACACTATCTATGGTCATGTAAAAATATTCTAAATCACTATTGATTAGGGAAATGTAAATTAAAACAACTGTGAGGCACCACCTCACATCTATCATATTGGCTAATATGGCCAAAAGGAAAATTATAAATGTTGGAGAAGATGTGGGAAAGTTGGAAAAGTAATATATTCTTGGTGGAGTTGTGAAATGATCCAACCATGTAGAGCAATTTGGAACTATTCCCAAAGGGCAATAAAATTGTGCATATCCTTTGATCCAGTAATACCACTACTTGGTTTGTATTCCAAAGAGATTATAAAAAAGGGAAGAGGACCTACATGTACAAAACTATTTATAACAGCTTTTTTTTTGTCATGGCAAAGAATTGGAAATTGAGGGGATATCTAGCAATTGGGGGAATGGCTGGACAAGTTGTGGTATGTGAATGATATGTAATACTATTGTTCTACAAGAAATGATGAGCACGAGGATTTCAGAAAAACTTGAAAAGACTTACCTGGACTGATGCTGAGTGAAGTGAGCAGAACCAGGACAACATTGCACACAATAACAGCAATGTTGTGTGGCAATCAATTTTGATAGACTTAGCTCTTCTCAGCAATGCAATGATCTTAGTCAATTTCAAAAGACTCGTTATGGAAAATGCTGTCCACATCCAGAGAAAGAATTATGAAGTCTGAATGCAGATTGAAGAATACTATTTTCACTTTTTTGGTTCTGGTTCTTCTTTCACAACATGACTAATGTGGAAATATGTTTAATATGGTTGTACATGTATAATCTATATCAGATTTCTTGCTGTCTTGGAGAGGGGGAGGAAAGGGAGAAAGGGAGAAAAAATGGAACTCAAAATCTTGCAAAAGTGAATGCTGAAAACTATCTTTACATGTAATTGGAAAAAATAAAATACAATTGAGAGATGAAAAAAAATAATAAGTGTAAATCTTTTGTAGTAATGTGATTACAAAAATAAGGGAAAAGGAAAAGTACTACTCTGGAGGCTAGAACCTACTTTAGGAATAAAAGGATCTTAGTTTTTCCTAGAGGCATAAGGAGAATAGAAATTTATCTGTATGTCAAAGTATTCCTTCATATTGATTCCTGAAATGATTTTTTACAAGGATAATTTTCTTTGTTACAAAATTAGAGATAAAGCTTAAAAAGCAAGTTCCCTGAGAGAGGTGACAAAGTGCTTTAAATTTGTCATCATCAGACATTTAGCAAAAGCTTGTTCTTTGTAGGTCATTGTGCTAAATGGGTTGAAAGGAGCAAATACATAAACCCAGTTGCTGCTCTCCAGGGGCGTAGAATCCAATTTATACTGTTGCCAACAACATAACAGATCCTTTCCTAAGGAGAGCTTTTGATCAAGAGGAGGGAGAGATCAGAGCACTTAAGGCCACTGGACAGATGCAAAGGAGGAAGGAGATTTCTTGGATATAGGAAAAAAATGAGGTAAAGGAACTAATAGCTAGATCCATTTGATATATTCTCATTGGTTTATGAACCACAAATACTAAGTAGCATACGTGATCTGTGTCTATGCATACCGAATGACCTGAAAATTAAAGTCAAAACCTAGACCTAAAGAAATGAAATTCTGAGTATTTCAAATATATAATTAATAATAATAACAATAGCATTTACATAGCACTTATTATGTGTTAGGCATTATGTTAAGTACTTTTTGACCCTAAAAACAACCCAGAAAGGTAGGTGCTATTATTACCCATATTTTACAGATGAGGAAACTGAGTCAAACAGAAGTTAAGTGTCTTGCAGCTAAGAAGTATCTGAGGCTAAATTTGAACTCTGGTATTCCTCACTCCAGGTCTGACCCTCTATCAACTGCAACACACACACACACACACCCACACACACACACACTTCTCTGATTTCTAAAATGAATTCTAGCCTCCTGAGTAGCACCTTTGCACTTTACTCTTATTGTCGTAATCACGTTGTTACAAAAGATTTGCATTTAGACCAAAGTTACTTTGAAGAAGGTGGGAGGTAGGCAGAATGTGATAATGCCATTATTTTGTCCCTAAGGCATATTGAATTCAAGAAGCTTTCTATGAAACGCCTACAAGGTACAATCTCTTACTTTAGGATTCAGATCTTCTTAAATTGTGGGTCACGACCTGAATATGAGGTCATGAAATATTTGGCAACAGTAAGAAGTTTCTGAACACATGACAGCCAACAATTAACTCAACGTCAAACACATAATGAGTCTGAGATGTTTTTGGCAGCACTTACCTGTGTTGCATAGTGCAACTTCGTGCAGCCTTGGTTCTGAATACAGACAGGCACACTTTGCTTTGCACATGCCATCATACCCACCCAGTGCCAATAAAGTGCCAAAACAGGAAAAGGAGTCTCCAGTGGAAAAATTTTAAGGAGCCCTGCTTTAGGTCATTGAGAATAAATATATAAGTATATATATATACACATGTATGTATATATATTTTTGTCTGTATTTGTGTGTGTATAAAATATATACATCTATATATATAATTGTCGTATATGTTTGGCTAATTTTTATACTTGTTTTTCATGTATAGATACTATCCTTTAATATTTCAGGAAAGGTTTTAATTTTTAATTTTTCTTTCATTATTTTGGTTCCTTAGTAACATGGGATTATGAGATACAGGGTTAGAAAGGAACACTAGAGACTGCATCTTGTCAGCTCTTCACTTTGTAAACAAACCCAGAATAGCTGTGACTTGCCTAAGGTCATACGTGTAGAAAACTGAGAGAGCCCGGACGTGAAAATAGTTTCTCTGACTTAAATTCAATCTGTCTTCTTCATTAACAAGCATCTATTAAGCACGTGACATGTGCCAGCCCTTTTGCTTTCTCTACCACTCTGCATTATTGGCTCTTACCATGCAGGCCTCCTTTTTAGCTGCCTCTCTGGGCAGTACAGTGCCATGTATGTGTATGAGGATTAGAAAGCATGAGAGCTTTCCTAAACCCCCCAGGGATGGTTTATACCTCTCTTTCTTCATTCCAGTCTACATCTACAACAGTATAGCAAAAATATGTTCTTTCTCTGCAGGGAGCAAGAAGTGACACAGAATAGCTACAAACTCCTTGAACCTTTTTCCTCATCGAAAGCCACTATATTTGCTATTCATGGTCAAAGTGCTAGAACCCCTAAGTGACTTAAATAAATATACAATAGCAAGCCTATTATATTGAATGCATGTTCAGTGCTATAATTCACTCTCATAAATTGTATTCTTCTACCTTGACTCACTGTTACAGGTGCCAAGCCAAAACAATAAAGGGTTTTTTTAGCTGTATCGTAAAGACTTCTAGAATTATAATATTGCTTCTGACCTCTGTGATGACTAAATGCTATTTAATTTTTCCCTTTGTTCACTACAGTGAAAAGGACTTGGAAACACGCTGTAACAGAGGTAACATTTCCCTTTCAAATCTCCATCTAGACATTAATACTCCTTTGGGGGAGGTCTCATTTTAGTGGCGGACTGTCTAATTTACTGTAATGTTACAAATGTCCTTCTAACTGGTTGATATTCCAAGAACTATGATGTGAAGCCATAGGCAATTATTTCAAATTATAGTGACTAAAACAATTAAGGTTATTCCCCTCCCCACCACATTTTTTTTAATAGCACAGCCTGGAATTTTAACAGGGGCTGAAATGGAACTAGTTTAGATCTGGCTGAATGTAACTATACAGGAACAACATTGGTGGTTCCCTTCAGGGAGATTTTTGCTTTTAGATATTGTTACTGCTAATTATTTCAAGTGCGAAATACTGTAGCTGTCAGACTTCACAATCAACTAAAATTTGGGCTAAAATGGGAACACCGCATTTAGGTTTAGTTTCATTTCTCTGGCTAGTTCACAAAGGAGCTAAATTGAAAGTAGCTAGAGTCATGATCTCTGCGGGCAGTTACCTCTGTGGGCTTACTCAACAGCATATGATCTGACGTAAGGTTGCTTTTAAACTTTCCTTGGCCCTACAGCAGTGGCATGATTACAAAGAGAATGTGCCTGGAATTCGGTTCCAACATATGTCCCATTTGTTAAAATGGTTTAGTTACTCAATTGTACAGGACAGCAAATCTGAGAATGAATTACTCACAAGGGGGAATGGCACCTAGAAATGATGGATGTGTAGGGGATGAGTATATCTAGAACCAACATATTTGTATTTTTTAATGGCTTTAAATGGGTGGAATGTAGTCTCTTCAAAGGCAGGGACTATTTTGCTTTTTGTGTGTTTTGTTTTTGTCTTAGTATCTCCTAACTTAGTGCATTGTATACAACTATAGATTAATAAAGATTTATTTGATTGCCATGGACGTACATGAGAGCCTACTCTAGGAAAAACTGTCACCTTAAGACTAGACTATGCAATAGCATTGTTTGATCTCTCTGCCTCAGACCTCTCTCCATTTCAGTCCATCCTTCATAATCTTCTTTTTTGAGTGTGTGTGTGTGACTATTTCATAAGTATATTTATTTTTTATTTATTTTCAATTCCATACTTTTTATTTAATTTTTTTAGTTTTCAGCATTGATTTCCACAAGATTTTGAGTTACATTTTTTCTCCATTTCTACCCTCCCCCCACTCCAAGATGGCATATATTCTGATTGCCCCATTATCCAGTCAGCCCTCCCTTCTGTCATCCCACCCCACCTCCCCCCTCTTTTCCCCTTACTTTCTTGTAGGGCAAGACTTCTATACTCCATTGCCTGTATATCTTATTTCCCAGTTGCATGCAAAAACAACTTTTTTTTTGAGCATCTGCCTTTAAAACTTTGAGTTCCAAATTCTCTCCCCTCTTCCCTCCCTACCCACTCTCCCTAAGAAGGCAAGCAATTCAACATAGACCACATATGTATCGTGATGCAAAACACTCCCATAAATAGTCGTGTTGTGAAAGACTAACTATATTTCTCTCCATCCTATACTTTATTCAATTTTCTCCCTTGACCCTGTCCCTTTTCAAAAGTATTTGC
>JAQQSZ010020132.1:0-10210 GCA_028646595.1 Phalanger gymnotis
AGTTAATATGTAGCAGAAAAACAAGAGAAAAGAGAGAAATGGGAGAGGAAATAGCATATTCTATAATGACCAATTCCAGGTGAAGGTATGAAGAAGTTCTGAGCTGCTAAGATTCCCAGAAGGGTGCCTTTCCAGAATGGTCATAACCAGAAAGGGACAACTATGGGGATCAAAAGCATATAGAAGCAACTCCTCATCACAGGGGGTAACTGGAAATGTACAGATATTTTAAAAAATATTACTCATAATATTTTACAAGGAATTATGGTGATAAAAGCCACAAAAGTAATTGGGTTTTACTAATGAGGTAAAAAAAAAATAGTAGTCTATCATATTTACTCTTCATATGTCTATTAGACAAATGTTACAGCTTAACTACTGGGATAAGAAATATATGCAAATTTAGAATAATCCCAAAGTGACCAAATTATTTAGGAATAACTGGCATACTAAAAATTGGGCATTATGGTTGTAACAATTTTTGATGTACTCTTTGAAGAGAGAGAAATGATGTTTCCCTCTGGCTTTTAAGACCATGCTAATTCTGTGAATTTTCTTAATCTAAATGTTAGCTATACATTTGTGACAGCTGTTAAACGACAAAGGACAGGTCAACCTAATAAAAGAATTCTAGAATTTATATTTAGTCTTCTTAATAAGAACATTTCTAGTATAATAATATTACGTAGTTCACTGTGAGACATCCAAGTTTAAGAAGCAATTAAATTAAATGGTAACACTATCAATGATCATTTCAAACAGATCAAGAAACTACAAATAACCACAGTATTCAATTTAACAAACTTAACATTATTAAGTGTTTATTACATGTAAGCCACATTTGGAAGTGCTGGGAATTCAAAGATAAAAAAGACAGTCCCTACCCTTGAGGAACTTACATTCTAAGCTTATCTACAAATGTAAACACAATACAAAATAAGTTGGGATAGAGGTAATTGGAAAGATCCAAAGATAACTCTAAGAAAATTTTAGGAGAGAGAGAAAGAACACCCTCAGTTAAAAGAATCAGGACAGTCTTCGCTAAGGAAGTAGAGCCTGAACTAATCTTTCAGGGAAAATAAGGATTTAGAAAGGCACCAATGAGGAGGCAGGACATTCTAATTTAATTCAATAATCATTTATTAAATGCTCACTATGTGCAAATGACCATTTTCCAGGCAAAGTGGACAAAGGGGGAAAATGGAGATAATATTTCACATTTAGGTTGTAGCTAAAACTGGGTAATCAGGAATTCGGAAGTAATTCTCTCTTCTATGCTCCTTTGTTGAGGAAAATTAGCTATACGACTTTTCAACTTTACACTAAGTTACCTGAACATAATGAAATTATTAATTTGATTCAGTCACCAAAGACAGAAATTAGACTCTGATCACTAGAGATCACAGAGTCTAAAACCAAGTGAGAGGCTCATAAACAATCAGCTCACCAGCTAGTCCCGTGACCTAAGAAAATTTAAGAAGGGTACCATGGCTACTCAAGACTCTAACCCTCCTTCCAGGTATAGTATTGAACCTGGTAGACAGGAACCCCTGAGTTTAAGTCCTACCAGACATTTACCGGTTTCATGACCCTAGGCAAATCATTTAACTTCTCAGTCTCAATTTCTTCATCTGTAAAATAAGGATAAAATAAAACGAGGATAGATACTGCACATGACAATAAACTATGTCCAGAATTGATTAGGAAAGGAGTAGCCACACATTTGGGAAATTTCACAGTGCTTTTAACAATCCCAAGCTTTCTCTTAGAACAAAGGCACATCTTTTTAACATCAACATTTTTCTAATGTTGGTATATAATGAAAAGTAATGGACCAAAGCCACTGAAAGATTAAAGTTGAAAGGTCATCCAAAGAGCAGTGGTAAAGCTTATGATAGAAGAGATACTTGTGCAAGGATATAATCACAGATACATGACTAAAAAAGGAGGTAGGCTGGTCCTGTAGCAAGATTCAGGGATGAGTGAAAGACATCCTGAATAATCCATACATATCTACTCAATGTCAAGAGAAACAGAGCAAGGTCCCCAGGAGAGTGGGTAGAGCCTCACTGAAGCATTTATGGGAAGATATGTACATAAGTCCCACAAGATAAGAAGGCATGGATGGCACATAATCTTTACCATGAAAAAAAATGCCCACAGTGATGACATATCTGTAAAATTCAAATTATATTTTCATCTTATTAAAACTTCCTATATTTAATGGCACTGGTTTAAAGTAATGATATCTAATCTACAAGACATAAGCATAAAATATTTTGAACTGTGTTTAAATAATCGAGTAAATTAAAGTTCACACCAATTCTGTTCTGTAATTCTTGTACATTTCAGTTTAAGTTAAAAACTTTATGGCTATTACACAAGAGCAATGTAAGCACACAAGTAGTGTAAAAGCAGGGAATATATTCCTTGTATAGTTGATTAAATATAGCAAGCAACGTTTTACACAAACCTTCTAGTTGGAACTGTAAATAATTATATCAGTACTCATCATAGAGAGAACCATGTCAGGTGAAAAACACAGATCTCAGATTGCAGACAGTGTTGTGAAAAAGAATGAGTAAAGGACGGGTAGCCAAAGGTGTTTGGTCTGAATCCCAACTACTTGAAGACAAAAGGTCTGTATCCTCTATGGATGAGGGAATAAATATGCTGAAATTGTGGGAAAAAAAGAAAGTTATTCTGACAGGAGCATAAAAGACACAGAACCAAGAAGACCTAGGTTCAATGAGGCCTTGGGCAAATCATTTACCCTTATTGTACCTCTGTTTCTTGCAATAGGAAGTTGGGCTCAATGGACCCTAAGGTCCCTCTCAGCCCTAAAATCATGATCTTATGATTAACTTCAGGGAAATAGTTCTGGGAGAAGATAGAATGTGTTTTGCTATGGCTATTAAAATCTGGAGTACACAGGCAGCTAGGTGGCGCAGTGAGTAGAGCACCGGCCCTGGAGTCAGGAGGACCTGAGTTCAAATCCGGCCTCAGACACTTGACACATGTACTAGCTGTGTGACCTTGGGCAAGTCACTTAACCCCAATTGCCCTGCCAAAAAGCAAAAAAAAAAAATCTGGAGTACTACTAAGAGCATTATTATGAAGGATAGTAAACCATCTTATGTGGGAAATTGTCTATTTAAGAGTTAAATGTGATAGCAAGATTCCTATAATCTGGGTCTCAGTTACATTAACGTAGTCATGGAGATAATAAAATGAGTTACCATCTGATACCTAGCTGACTTGTCTGTATTAGCAGAGGAGAGTAAAGAAGAGCAGAGAGCAAGGCAAAATGGAAATTTAAGCTAGTGGCCATGGGAACTCAGACATACGCAGACAAAAGTTTAACTGTCTTAAAGTGCAAGCAAAATGACTGCAAGGGCACTGATGAATCCAGAAAACTCTTCTGCCAAGTAAAAAGTGATGGCATACAGAATACTAAGCTAGAAACATGCACAGAGTAAGTTAAAAAGTATTTACTTGCCTATTTTCAAGGCAGTTAGGTTTTAGACAAACCAACAATATTTAAGAGAACCTCATTTTTCTTAAGCATGCTCAAAGAAGCTGAGATAGTAATTCTCCCATTTACATTTCAAAATATTAGAGTATCTTCCTTAACCTAATTCTAGCCAGGTATAAAGTAAGATTTTTTTTATGCTACTGTAACTATATGAACAAAATGTTTATATACTTTTAAAATTTTGATTATTTGTACATTTTAATTATGTTAATGCATCCTGAGGCTTTGTAGCAAAGAGAGTATTTGAAAACATTCTAATAAAAAAATCTATTACTACCACATTGAATATATCCTATCTTACCATCCCAGTGGGTGAATACAATCACTTTCTAAGCAGAAAATGGCCAGGTACTGAGTAACAAGTCAACAACTAATCAGTACAGCAATAATGTGAGAGAAAGAGAAAAAGTTAATGACTGTGGTGGAGTGGAGGAGGTCCAAGGGAAATTAGAAGTCACCTACTCCAACCCCCTCATTTAGTACTTCCCAAAAACAGGGAAGTAACCTGTCCGAAGACATAAAGGCAGTAAATTGGCTGTCAGGATTTGAATCCAGGTCCAATGACTCCAAATTTAGCACAGAATCAATCAACTAGGATGTTATTAAGTATTTACTAAGTGGCAGGCACTGTACTAAGCTACAAGGATTTTTTTTTTTAAGGATAAAAAAGAAAAGAAACAGTCCCTGTCCTCAAGTACATTACATGTGATATGGAGAAATAATATGTACACACCCAGGGTGTCCCAAAAGTCTTAGTGCATTTAAGCAAGTAAACTAGTAAGCTTAAATCAAGCTAGTAAGCTGAAAATGCACTAAGCCTTTTGCGACACCCTGGATAAATACACACAAAAAATAAACAGTATATCAAATAACTGAGAGACAGGTGTCATGTAGGAGAGGGAGCTCAACAGAACAGAGTGCATTCCAAGGGGAAGGCGGAGGGCAGCCGGACCCCTTGGCAGTCTAGTGATGCCTGTAAACCCCTTCTCATAATGTTTTTTAATAGGCATACTCTCTTTACTCATCTCCACCTCCTGGCTTCCCTAGTTTCCTTCAAGTCTCAGCTAAAACCCCATCTTCTATGAGAAGTCTTTCCTAATCCCTCTATTATCTCCAATATATCTTGCGTGTATATATGTATGTATATGCATGTATGTGTGAATATGTATATATGTATGCATGTGTGTATTTATAGTTTGAATGCTGTTTCTCCCATTAGACTGAGCTCCTGAAGAGCAGGGACTGTCTTTTGCCTTTCTTTGTATCCTGAGAGCTTAGTGCAGTGTCTGGCACTTGGCAGATGTTAATAAACGGTAACCAACATAAGATTACAAAAGAAATAAATTATACTGAGATGGTTATCAATATATAGCATATATTAAAGATAGTTAGGAGAGTACACAATGTAAGTCCACCTAGGGTCTAGTGCACAGACATACATATCTTCTTTAGACTATAAGCTCCTTCATTAGATTGTAAATTCTTTGATGGCAAGAATTGTCTGTTTTTAGTGTATTTGTATCTCTATCCTTAAGGCTTAGCACAGCGTCTGCCACAGTAGAGGCTTAAAGTTTATTTACTATTATTGATTATTTATTGACACACAGACATACACACATATAAGCGGGGTCCGTGGACTTTTAGTTGTACATGTATTTAAATACATGCAAATAATCAAATATGTATATTTACACATTTTAAGGTATACACATAAAGTTCACATATAAAATATACTTATTTAAATGTATGTATATTATACGTACACAAATGTGTATATATTTATATGTATATACGTATACATATATACATTTTTGTATTTGAAAGCTCACGGACCCCAGACTAAGAATCCCTGGTCTACAGAGACCACCAGGAAAGTCAAGCCACCCAACTCAAGAGTATTGAGGACAGCACCCGGTTATGTAGCTCAGCGCTCGCTCGCGCCCCCTGTATGCAACGAGCGGTATTGCCTACAGGGCAGCGCCGGGCTCTACCCACCCATTTCGCTAGCCTAGGTCCTACTTCGTACACCGATATAAAGTGAGACACACCGTCAGAGCCATTACCAAGAGTTTGCGATGGAAGACGCAGATCTCAACCAATCGCACTCCGGTTCCATAAGACCCCCTTCCCTCCTAAATAAAGTGCAGAGGAACGCGAAGCAGTGTAGGTAAACAGAAGACTGGGGCCGGGGAAAGGGAAGTCAGGATCTTCCCCCGAGCGGGAGGAAAGGGGGAGGGGAAGGAGGGCGTCTCTCTGCGCGCGCAGCTACACGCAGGAGGGCGGGGGGAACCCCAGAGAGGGGCTGCCCCAGCAGGCGGGCGGCTCCGCGCGGACCGGGAGCTCCGCCCCGGCCCCGGCCCCGCCCCCGCCTCGCGGAAGGAGGGGCCCCGGGGCCTGGGACCGGAGGAGGGAGAAGTAAATAAAGGACGGTACCGGGCCGGGGAGTTCCGAGAAGTGGCTCGGCTCCCTCTCGGTGGAGCTTCACCGGCGACGCAGCCCGGCCCAACGGAGCGGGGAAGAGCCGGCTCCCATGGAGTGAAGGGTGGGGTGGGGCAAAGGGTAACCAGGCCCCGAGCCTTGAGCGTGACAGCAGCTACTGAAGGCCCGGAGGAAGAGCAGCTCCAACCCGGAAAGAAGAGGCCGAGGCCACGGGCTCAGCCCCTGCGCGAATACGGCCGCGGGGGAGGGGAGCGGAGAGGATGGGGGCGGGGCGGTGGGAGAGTACGCGCGCGCGCACAGGGCACAGGCGGGACGAGGGAGGAGTGGAGCCTGGGGAGCTGGAGAGCGATTTGGGGAGAAGAGCGCGCCCCCGCGTACTGAGATGCCCAGGAGGAGGTGCAGGCGTGGCGTCACGTAGTGCTTCGCTTCTTTCCTCAGGGCGAGTGACCCAGGGGAGGCGGGAGCTGTGGGGGAGAACGTCAGGTGGTACATCAACCAACATATGTTGGCTTTACCTTTGCTGGGGCTGTTGTCCCAGTAAACCTGGGGTCTGTGAACTTGGCGAAAAAGAAATCATCTTTATTTCAGTAAAACGAGTTTTCTTGTAATCCTATGTATTTTATGCCTTTGAAACATTGCCTTGGAAGGCGTCCAGCCAGTCAGTAAACATTTATTATTAAGTGTCCACTATGTGTGGATACTGTGCTAAAGCCAGCCTCTGCTTTTGAATAACCCACAATTTATCGAAGGAGACAACAGTCAAGTAACATTGTACAAACAAGATAGGTACCAAGATAAATCGGTGACGGCTTTCTTCACACTGCCAACGGGATCCAATATGAAAAAAAACAAGTTAAGAATTCTTGCAATAAACTATTACACTACTGAGGTCGCACCATGTGCCAGCCAAACCAAACTGCTCAACTGACATACCCCCTTAAATTCTCGTCCTCCCCACTAACTTCTAATTACAGGAACTGTGAAAGTTTCTGGCCCGAAGGTAGTTGTTAGAGCCGACGGGATCCAGACTATAGTCTAGGGTCTCTCTAAAGGAAAGTGCATTGCAACAAGTTGGCAAACTGACTCGCCACTAATTAAAATCACTCAAAATTCACTAGCTTTTTTCCTGAAGGCCTTTAGCAATCTAAAACCAATGACTTTAATACAAATGACAAAGATATTTTTGTATGGTTACTGTGTAAATTTAAAGTAGATATAAGTATCCTTTCCTCAGCTCCTGTCATATTTGTCTAGCCACAAAACCTGTAAAGAGTATGTGTGTGTATAACTTTTAAAGTAGGTATCGATCTAGAAATCTGGGTTCTAGTCCCAACTCTTCCCCTAGCTAACCCTCCAACCTCTAGACAATCCATCTTAATTCCCTTGATGACAGTTCCCTCATGTAAAATGTTGTGGCTGTCCTAATTGTCCTAATAAGATCTCTCTGTATAGGCTACTTGTTTGTAAAGATGACCTGACCATAAGCAGCATGGTATAACGGTGTCTTTCCCACATGCTTTTCAATAGCTTTCTTCCCTCTGGGTAGTCCTTCTACTAACCCCCAAACAACACAATGCCCTAGGCCCCCAACCTTTGGTAACCTCCTTTCCTACTGGAATTTCTTTAACCAGCAGTCAAATTTTTAATAATAATAATAATTCTTTTGTGTTTTCCTTACAATAGTTTTGGGAAGAAGGCAAGGCAAGTATTATCTGTTGCTAAATCCTGTCAATTTTACCCTTGTAACACTTCTATATTCCCCCTTCTCTCTTCTGACACTGATACCAACCATCTCAGTATGGGTCCTCATCACTTCCTTCCTAGACTACTGCAATAGCCTGCTGGTTGTTCTCCCCTCAAGTCCTCCAACTCCATCTTTTAGTCAGTTGTCAAATGAATCTTCCTAAAGTACAGGTCTGAACATGTTGAACCCCTATTCGATCACTTCCAAGATCAAATATGAGATCTTGTGTTTGTTGTTCAACACCCTTCATAACCTGGTCCTCTCCTACCTTTACTGTCTTCTTTACTCTCTCTCATGCACTTACTGCTTGATCCAATGACAAAGCAACAATCACTTCTTAATTATTATGTGCCAGGGATTGTATTGAACACTGGTAATATGAGCAGAAAGAAAGACAGTCCTTGAAAGGGACTTGAGAGTAAAAAGCTGTGCTCTAGGAGGTGACACTCTAACGGGGAAGATGAAAGTAATCTGAAAGAGGGAGAGGAAGAAAAGATAATAGAAAAAGTCAGTAATCAGGAGAATGGCACATAATGGAATGAAGACATGTTTGTCCTGGGTCTCCTCCTTAAAATCCAGGTTCTGGGAGAAATCTAGAAGTAGAGAGGATTTCCAGGGTGAACAGGTTTCTATAGTATGCATGGTAGAGAAATTCTGGAGAGTCAGGAATGTGGCACAGCAATAGTTCCATAATGTTCAAGTCCAAAGTTATGTTCCTCCTCAGGGTTTTGCTGTTTGGCTGGCTGCAACAATAGGCCTAGATTCCTAGACTCTTAGGTCCTCATGGATCTCAGATTGGTCATTGGCCTCCTTGGTTTTTTTTTTTAATTTTTTCTTTTTTTGTAATTTTTTTATTTATTTTAAACTTAAATACAAAATGAGAAAAGAAAAAAAAACTGCCATATACTCACCAGAACAGAAGAGATGATTTAATAGAGAACAATACATTTTCATTTCAAGGAAACCTATATAATAACTATTACACACTGTTTTCAAAGCTACCCAGTTTTTCTTTGCTTCCCTGTAGGTTTTTTTTTTTTGTCCTCTGCTGTGCACTTTTAATTTTATTTTTCCCCTCCTTTGCCCCCAGTAAAGAAGGCTACAATTAAGCATATATATGCATATAAATGTATATATACATATATATACACACACACACACACATATACATAGATATCTTTAAACATGCACATATACACTCATACACATATATGTAAGACCATACTATCCTTATTTCCACTTGTCATCTGTTTCTCAGAAGGTGGATAGCCTCTTCCTTCCTAAGTCCAAGTCTTTTCCATGCTTTTCTGAATCAAGCTGCTCATTGTTTCCTACGCCACACCAATATTCGAACCCAATTTCGTCCTATCTTAGAGACTATGAAAGCTTTTTTCCCAATTTTCTGCATTCTACAACATAGGTTGTACTTATACAAGCAATTTTGAATTTAAAATAATAAACATTATCCATTTTTCACTTCAACAATGTTCTCCCTTTATAATATAGTTTAAGGTCTGATACTTCTGAATCTATTTCCTTTACATCTTTTTTCTGTGGTTTCTTTGAAGTTCCTGACCTCCAAAAAAAAAAACTTTGTTATTGTTTTTTCTAACTCAGTAAGACTTTTTTTTTTTAGTAATTTAACGGGAATGACATTGAATAAATAAATTAGTTAGATAAAATTGTAATTTTAAAAATTATATTGGCTTTACCTACCCATGAACAATATAAATATTACTTCAGTTATTTAGATCTGATTTCATTTGTGTAAAAATGTTTTGTGTTTATGTTCAAATAGTTCCTGTGTATGTTTTGACAGGTATACGCTCAGAAATTTTATACTGTCTAGTTATTTTAAATGGTCTAAAACAACATTGAGTAATATTGCTGACACATAGTAAAGTTTCTCTATTTTTCTCTTTTGATTAAATCTAATTTAACTTTGTCTGAGATTATGATTACTACCCTTGCTTTTTTTTCCATAATAAATTCTACTCCTGCTCTTTATTTTATCTTTGTGTGTATCTCTCATTCTTATAATGTTTCCTGAAAGCAACACATTGTTGAATTCAAATTTTTGATCTGCTATTCCCATTTTATGAGTAAATTCATCCCATTCACATTCTAAGCTACAATTACTTGTGCATTTTCCTGCTTCCTATTTTTCCTCCCAATCCTTCTCACTCTGCCTCCCTGTTCCTCACACAAGAGACTCTGTCTCCTAACTGCATTTTCATTGGCTGTCCCCCTCCCCCATGTCTGGAATTCTCTCCCTCCTCATCTCTGTCTCCTGGCTGTGTTGTTAAGCAAAATTGTCTCATTAGCATGGCTTTTGTTTCTTTTGAGTGGAAGTACTTTCAGCTGTTAAGTGCTAAGCCCCAGGCCCAGGGCCCTGTCAGGTGTGAAACCTGTGTGGGTGTGGATTGGTGACTTAGGAGGGGCCAGCTCAGGAACCAATGGTCTCTGGTCATTGAGGCGGGGCTTGAGAACAC
>JAQQSZ010020133.1:0-10210 GCA_028646595.1 Phalanger gymnotis
ATGGAAGAGCTCAAAAAGGATTTGGAAAAGCAAGTTAGAGAAGTAGAGGAAAAATTGGGAAGAGAAATGAGAAGGATGAGAGAAAATCATGAAAAACAAGTCAATGACTTGCTAAAGGAGACCCCAAAAAATACTTAAAAATATACTGAAGAAAACAACACCTTAAAAAATAGACTAACTCAAATGGCAAAAGAGCTCCAAAAAGCCAATGAGGAGAAGAACGCCTTGAAAGGCAGAATTACCCAAATGGAAAAGGAGGTCCCAAAGACCACTGAAGAAAATACTACCTTAAAAATGAGATTGGGGCAAGTGAAAGCTAGTGACTTCATGAGAAATCAAGATATTATCAAACAGAACCAAAGAAATGAAAAAATGGAAGACAATGTGAAATATCTCATTGGAAAAACCACTGACCTGGAAAATAGTTCCAGGAGAGATAATTTAAAAATTATTATACTGCCTGAAAGCCATGATCAAAAAAAGAGCCCTGGTATCCTCTTTCAAGAAATTATCAAGGAGAAATGCCCTGATATTCTAGAGCCACAGGCCACAATAAAAATTGAAAGAATCCACTAATCACCTTCTCAAATAGTTCTCAAAAAGAAATCTCCTAAGAATATTGTTGCCAAATTCCAGAGTTCCCAGATCAAGAAGAAAATACTGCAAGCAGCCAGAAAGAAACAATTTGAGTATTGTGGAAACAGAATCAGAATAACCCAAGATCTAGCAGCTTCCACATTAAGGGATCAAACGGCTTTGAATATGATATTCCAGAGGTAAAAGGAGCTAGGATGAACACCAAGAATCACCTACCCAGCAAAACTGAGTATCATGCTCCAAGGCAAAATATGGATTTTCAATAAAATAGAGGACTTTCAAGCTTTCTCAGTGAGAAGACCAGAGCTGAATAGAAAATTTGACTTTCAAACACAAGAATCAAGAGAAGCATGAAAAGGTAAAGAAGAAAGAGAAATCATGAGGGGCTTACCAAATTTGAACTGTTTTGCTTACATTCATACATGGAAAGATGATGTGTGTAATTCATGAGACCTTTCTCAGTATTAGGGTAGTTGAAGGGAATATACATATACATAGACAGAGGGCACAAGGTAAGTTGAATATGAAGGGATGATATCTAAAAAAGTAAAATGAAATTAAGGGGTGAGAGAAGAACATATTGAGAGAGGGAGAAAGGGAGAGATAGAATGGGGTAAATTATCTCACATAAAAGTGGCAAGAAAAAGCCGTTCTGTTGGAAGGGAAGAGGGGGCAGGTGAGGAGGAATTAGCAAATCTTGCTCTCATTGGACTTGACTTGAGAAGTGAATAACATACACACTCAGCTTAGTATCTTGCCCCACATGAAAGTAAGGGGAAGGGGAAAAATAAGTGGGGACTATAGAAGGGCAGGCAGATAGGGGAATGAAGTAATCAAAAGCAAACATGTTTGAAAAGGGAGAAAGTTAAGGCAGAAAATCGAATAAAGGGGTACAGGATAAGAGGGAGGGAAATATAGTTAGTCTTTCACAAAATGACTATTTATGGGAGTGTTTTGCATGATGATACAGGTGTGGCCTGTGTTGACTTGCTTGCCTTTTTAGGGAAAGTGGGTGGGGAAGGAAGAGGGGAGAGAATTTGTAACTCAAAGTTTTAAAAGCAAATGCTCAAAAGTGTTGGTTCTACATGCAACTGGGAAATAAGATATATAGGCAGTGGGGCAGAGAAATCTATCTTGTACTACCAGAAAGTAAGGGGAAAAGGGATGGGGTGGGTGTTGAGGGCGGTGGGGTGATAGAAAGGAGGGCTGACTGGGGAATGGGGCAATCAGAATATGTGACATCTTGGTGTGGGGGGGGAGTGTAGAAATGGGGATAAAATTTATAACTCAAAACCTTGTGGAAATCAATGCTGAAAACAGAAAGCATGGGTGTGAGTTAACCATGATGGGAGGATCTCAAAAAAATTAAGGTATGAAGGAAAGGAATAAACTAAATGAAAGAGGGAGGAAGAATCGAGAAAATTATCTCACATAAAAGAGGAAAGCAAGGAAGAACTTTTACAGTGGAAAGGAAATGGGGGGGAGGACGTATCTCACTATCATGGAGATTGGTTCAAAGAAGGACTAGCATCCACACTCAGTTTAGTATAAAAATCTATCTTACCCAAGAGGGAAATAGGAGGGAAATGGAATGAGAGAAGGGTGGAGGGGCTGAGAGAAGAGAGGCTGAGCTAATGGAGGCAGTGGTCAGAAGCAAAGCTGACTTTTTAGAAGAAAAAGAGAGACAGAGAGAAAAAGAGGCAAAGGGAGGGAGAGAGAAGAAGGAGGAGCAGGAGCAGGAGGAGCAGGAGGAAAACAAAGAGATGGAGAAACATGGGAAAATAAATTGGAGGGAAATGCAGTTAGTCTTTATAAAACCATGAATATGAATGGGACAAACTCACCCATAAAAGTAAAGCAATAGCAGAAATGATTAGAAAACAGAATCCAGAAAAGGAGTTTACAAGAAACACACTTGAAATAGAGAAGTACACAGCATGAAAGTTCTGGGCTGAATTAAAATATGATTCAGCTGAGATTAAAAATATGCTAGTGTGGCAATCATGATCTCAGGAAAAGCAAAAGCATAAAGTATACCTAATAAAAAGAGATAAACAAGGAAACTATATTTTGTTAAAAGTTCTATAGACAATAATGTAATATCAATATTAAACATATTTGAATCAAATGGCAAATCATTTATTTATTTAGTTTTTTTATTATTTTTAGTTTTGAACATTCACTTGCAAAAGTTTTAAATTTTCTTCTCCTCCCCTCCTTTCCCAAGACAGGATGCAATCTGATACAGGGTCTACACATACATTCATATTAAATATGTTTTCACATTAGTCATGTTGTATAAAAGAATTATAATGAATGGAGAACCATGAGAAAGAAAAACAAAACAAGAAAACAACCAAAAAAGAAAATAGTCTGCTTCCCTCTGCATTCAGACTCCATAGTTCTTTCTCTGGATGTGGATGGCATTTTCCATCATAAGTCTTTTGGAATTATTTTAGGTCCTTGCATTTCTGATAAGGGCTAAGTCTATCAAAATCAGTCATCACACACTGGTCATTACTGTGTTCAGTGTTGTCCTGGTTCTACTCATTTCAGTCAGCATCAGTTCATATAAACCTTTCCAATTTTTTTTCTGAAGTCCCTGTTCATCATTTCTTGTAACACAATAGTATTCCACTACATTCATATACCACAACTTGTTCAGCCATTCCCCAATTGATGGGCATCCCCTCAATTTCCAGTTCTTGGCCACCGCGGAGAGAGCTGCTATGAGTATTTTTGTATATGTGGGTCATTTCCTCATTTTTTGCTCTCTTTGGGATACAGCCCTAGAACTGATATTGCTGGGTCAAAGGGTATACACATTTTGTAGCCCTTTGGGCATAGTTCCAAATTGCTTTCCAGAATGGCTAGATCAGATCGCAACTCCACCAACAATGCGATAGTGTTTGAATTTTCCCACATCTCTAGCATTTATCATTTTACTGTTTTGTCATATTAGCCAATCTGACAGGCATGATGTGGTACCTCAGAGTTGTTTTGATTTGCATATATCTAATCAATAGTGATTTAGAACATTTTTTAATATGACTATAGATATCTTTAATTTCTTCATCTGAAAACTGCCTATTCATATCCTTTAACAATTTATCAATTGGGGGATGACATATACTTGTAAATTTGACTCAATTCTCTGTATATTTTAGAAATGAGGCCTTTATCAGAGACACTAGTTGTAAAAATTCTTTCCCAGTTTTCTACTTCCCTCTTGCTTGCATTGGCTTAGTTTATACAAAAACTTTTCAATTTAATGTAATGAAAATTAAATATTTTGCATTTCATAATGTTCTCTATTTCTTGTTTAGTCATAAATTCCTCCATTCTCCATAAATTTGACAGATAAACTACTCTTGTTCCCCTAATTTGTTTATAGTATCAGCCTTTATATATAAATCATGTACCCATTTAGACTTTCTTTTGGTATACAGTGTCAGATATTGGTCTATGCCCACTTTCTGCCATACTGTTTTCCAGTTCTCCCAGGAGTTGTCATCAAATAGTGAGTACTTATTCCAGAAGCTGGGGTCTTAGGGTTTATCTAACAGTAGATTGCTATAATCATTGACTGCTGTGTCTTGTGTACCTAACCTATTCCACTAATCTACCCCTCTATTTCATAGCCAGTACTAAGTAGTCTTGATGACTGATGCTTTATAACACAATTTGAGATATGGTGTTCCTAGGCCACCCTCCCTAGCATTTCTTTTCATTAATTCTCTTGACATTGTGGACCATTCTTTCTTCCAGATAAATTTTGTTGTTATTTTTTTCTAGCTCTATAAAGTAGTTTTTGGTAGTTTGATTGGTGTGACACAGAATACGTTAAAATAATTCAGGTAGAATTGTCATTTATTATATTACCTCAGTCTATCCATGAGCAACTGATTTTTTCTAATTATTTAAATCTCACTTTATTTTTGTGAAAAGTGTTTTGTAATTGTATTCATATTTCCTGGTTTTGTCTTAGCAGGTAGACCCAAATATTGTGTAGTGTCTACAGTAACTTTAAATGGAATTGCTTGCTGTTGGGCTTTGTTAGTATTATATAGGAATGGTGCAGATTTATGTGGGTTTATTTTATATCTTGCAACTTTGCTAAAGTTATTTATTATTTCAAGTAGGTTTTTTTTACTTGATTATCTAGGGTTCTCTAAATATATCATCATATCATCTACAAAGAGTGATAATTTAGATTCTTCTTTGCCTATTCTAATTTCTTTTTCTTCTCTTATTTCTAAAGCTAAGAATTCTAGTACCAGATCGAATAATAGGAGTGATAGTGGAAATCTTTGTTTTACCTCCGATCTTATCAGAAATGCATCTAGCTTATGTCCATTACATGTAATGCCTGTTGATGATTTTAGGTAGATAAGTCTTATTATTTTAAGGAAGACTCCATTTATTCCAATGCTTTCTTGTATTTTTAATAGTAATGGGTATTATATTTTATCAAAAGGCTTTTCTGCATCTATTGAGAAAATCATATGGCTTCTTCTAGTTTTGTTGTTGATATTATAAATTATATTGATGGTTCTGTTAATATTGAACCAGCCTTGCATTCCTATAATAAATCCTAGCTAGTCATATTGTATCATTCCCATGATAAGTTGCTGTAATCTTTTTGCTAATATATTGTTTAAAATTTTTGCATCTATGTTCATTAGGGAAATTGGTCAATAATTTTACTTCTCTGTTTTGGCCCTTCCTGGTTTAGGAATTTATACCATGTTTGTTTCATAAAAAGAATTTGGTAGGATTTCTTCTTCACCTATTTTCCCAAATAGTCTTTAAAGTATTGGAATTAATTGTTCTCTAAATCTTTGATAGAATTCACATGTAAATCCCTCTGCCCTGGAGATTTTTCCTAGAGAGTTCATTGTTGGCTTGCTCTATTTTTTCTGAGATGAGTTATTCATTTTATTTCCTCCTGTTAATCTGGGCATTTTATATTTTTGTAAATATTCATCCATTTCCCTAAGATTATCAAATTCATTGGCATACAGTTGGGCAAAATAATTACTAATTATTGCTTTGATTTCCTCTTGATTAGAGATGAATTAACCTTTTTCATTTTTGATGCTGGTGTTTAGGTTTAATTCTTTTTTTAAAATCATACTGACAAAAGGTTTATCTATTGTATTGCTTTTTTTAAATAAAACCAGCTCTTAATTGTATTTATTAGGTCAATAGTTTTATTGATTTCAATTTCATTAATCTCTCTTTTTGTTTTCAGTATTTCTAATTTGGTATTTAATTGGGGATTTTAAAATTGTTCTTTTTCTAGCTTTTTCATTTGCATGCCCAATTCATTGATCTCCTTCACTATCTTATTTAAGTAAGCATTAAGAGATATAAAACTTCCCCTAAGAAGTGCTTTCACTACCTCCCATAATTTTGGTATGTTGTCTCATTATTATAATTCTCTTGAATGAAGTTATTAATTGTTCACTAAATGTTGTTTCACCCAGTCATTCTTTAGGATTAGTTTCTAGCCTATCTTTTCATGGCCTTTTATTATAAATAATTTTTATTGCATCATGATCTGACAAGGCTGCATTGACTATTTTCTGCCTTTCTGCATTGGATTGTGAGGTTTTTATACCCTAGTACATGGTCAATTTTCATACATGCCATGTATCAGTGAGAAAAAGGTATATTGCTTTCTATCCCCATTTCGTTTTCTCCAGAGGTCTATCATATCTACCTTTTCTAAAATTTTATCTACCTCCTTAACTTCTTTCTTGTTTCTTTTGAGGTTAGATTTATCGAGTTCAGAGAGGGAGATGTTGAGGTCCCCCACTCATATAGGTTTGCTGTCTATTTCTTCCTGTAACTCCCTTAATTTCTCCTCTAAGAATTTCGCTGCTATACCACTTGGTACATACCTGTTAAGTAATGATATTTCTTCTTTGTCTATGGTGCCTTTTAGCAGGGTATAGTTTCCTTCCTTATCTCTTTTAATCAGATCTATTTTTGCTTTTGCTTTGTCTGAGATACAGATTGCTACTCTTGCTTTTTTACTTCAGCTGAAGAAAAATATATTCTGTTCCAGCCTTTTACCTTCTTGTATGTATCCTTCTGTTTCAGATGTGTTTCTTGTAAACAAAATATTATAGGATTATGGTTTTATTTTTGTTTGGTTTTTGGCAGGGCAATTGGGGTTAAATGACTTGCCCAAGGTCACACAGCTAGTACATGTGTCAAGTATCTGAGGTTGGATTTGAACTCAGGTCCTCCTGACTCCAGGGCCAGTGCTCTACTCACTGCACCACCTAGCTGCCCCCAGGACTATGGTTTATAATCCATTCTGCTATCTCTTTTTAATGGCAGAGTTTATCCCATCCATATTCACAGTTATGATTACTACCTGTGTCTTTTTTTCATCCTATTTCCCCCTCTGTTTATGTTTTTATTTCTCCCTTTTTCTTTCCCCTCCTCAAAAGAATCTTGCTTTTAACCAACACCTCCCTCCATATTCCCTCCCTTATCTTACCCTTTCCCCCTACTACTTCTTTCCTCCCTTCTAACCACCCCCTTTTGTTTCCCCTTTCCCCTCCTATTGCCTGTAGGACAAGTGTGATTTCTGTCCTTATCAGAGTATGTTATTTCCTCCTTTAACCAAATCCAATGAGACTAAAGCTCAATCATGTTTCTTCTCCCTCCCTTCTTTTCCTCTACTCTAATTTTTATAGCTCTTCATGTGATATAATTTGCCCTTTTCTACCTCCTCTTTACCTCTTCTCCCAGAACAATACCTTTGCACTCCTTAATTATGTTTTTATCATCACATCATTAATTTTTACTCACATCCTGTGATATCTATGTATCTATGTATATTCCTTTTGATTGTCATAATAATTATACTATTCTGAAGATCAGCACATATATATATATATGTATATATATATTACCTATGTATATATATATATATATACACATATATATGCAGTATATATATATATATATAATATATATATGAAACCTATAAATCAATATAATCCTATGTAAGGATGTAAACAATTTGTCCTTATTGAATAACAAGGTTGTTTCCTCTCCTTGTTTAACTTTTTGTGTCCCTCCTGAGTTTTGAATGTTTATATCAAATTTTCCATTCAGCTCTGGCCATTTCATCATGAAGGTGCAGAATTCCCTTATTTCATTGAATGTCCATTTCCTTGCCTGAAAATTTATGCTCATTTTTGCTAGGTAGTTGATCCTTGGTTGTAGTCCAAGCTCCTTCACCTTATGGAATATTTTATTCCAATTCCTTCAATCTTTTAATGTAGAAGGTGCAACGTCATGCAAGATTCTGACTGCAGTTTTGTGATATTTGAATTGTTTCTTTCTGGCTGCTAGCAGTATTTTCTCCTTGGCCTGATAATTTTGGAATTTTCCTACAATATTCTTTGGAGTTTGCAATTTTGGATCTCTCTCAGGGGGTAATTGGTGGATTCTTCTAATGACTATTTTACCTCCTGATTCTAGGACCTCACAGCTATTTTCCATGATGATATTTTGGAATATACTGTCAAGGCTCTTTTTTTTTCT
Source organism: Phalanger gymnotis (assembly GCA_028646595.1). Classification (NCBI taxonomy): domain Eukaryota; kingdom Metazoa; phylum Chordata; class Mammalia; order Diprotodontia; family Phalangeridae; genus Phalanger; species Phalanger gymnotis. The sequence goes on from JAQQSZ010020133.1 coordinate 8,167, forward strand.
TCATAGCTTTCTGGTAGACCAAAAATTCTTTGTTTTTTTTCTTTTAAATTTATCTAACATATTAAGTTTTCAGCATTAATTTTCACAAGAGTTTGAATTATGAATTTTCTCCCTATTTCTACCCTCCCGCCCACTCCAAGATGGCATACATACTGGTTGCCCCAATCCCCAATCAGCCCTCCTTTCTGTAACCCCACTCTCCTCCCATCCCATTTTCCCTTACTTCCTTGTAGTGCAAGATAAATTTCTATGACCCATTGCCTGTGTATCTTATTTCCTAGTTGAATAAAAAAACTTTTTTTGAACATTTGTTTTTAAAACTTTGAGTTCCAAATTCTGTCAGTTCTTCCCTCCCCACCCACCATCCCTAAGAAGGCAAGGAAATCAACATAAGACACATGCATATCATTATGTAAAACCCTTCCACAATACTCATGTTCTGAAAGACTAACTACATTTTGCTCCTTCGTAACCTGTCCCCCTTTATTCAATTTTCTCCCTTGACAGAAGTGTTTGTTTTTGATTACCTGCTCCCCCTATCTGCCCTCCCTTCTATCATCCCCCCCCTTTTTGATCTTCTTCCTCCTTCTTTCCTTTGAGGTAAGAAATTGAGTTTAGTGTGTATGTTATTCCCACCTCAAGTCAAATGCAATGAGATCAAGATTCATTCACTCATTCTCCCCCACCTACCCCCTCTTCCCTTCCTACAGAACTGCTTTTTCTTGCCACTTTTATTGGACATAATTTACCCCATTCTATCTCTCCCTTTTTCCCTCTTTCAATATATTCTTCTCTCATCCCTTAATTTGATTTTTTAGATATCATCCCTTCATATTCAACTCACCCTGTGCCCTCTGTCCATATACATATACACATATATATGTATATACACACACATATATACACATACACACACACATATATATAAGTACATACATACATACATACATATATATGTATATTCCCTTCAGCTACCCTAATACTAAGGTCTCAAGAAACATACACATCATCTTTCCATGTAAGAATGTAAACAAAACAGTTCAACTTCATTAAGTCCCTTGTGATTTCTCTTTTGTGATTACCTTCTCATGCTTCTATTGATTCTTGTGTGTGAAAGTCAAATTTTCTATTCAGCTCTGGTCTTTTCACTGAGAAAGCTTGGAAGTCCTCTATTTTATTGAAAATCCATATTTTGCCTTGGAGCATGATACTTAGTTTTTCTGGGTAGGTGATTCTTGGTTTTAATCTTAGCTCCATTGACATCTGGAATGTTGTATTCCAAGCCTTCAATCCCTTAATGTAGAAGCTGCTAGATCTTGTGTTATTCTGATTGTGTTTCCACAATATTCAAGTTGTTTCCTTCTGAATGCTTGCAGCATTTTTTCCTTAATCTGGGAGCTCTGGAATTTGGCGACAATATTCCTATGAGTTTTCTTTTTGGGATCTTTTTGAGGAGGTGATTGGTGGATTCTTTCAATTTCTATTTTACCCTCTGGCTCTAGAATATCAGGGCAGTTCTCCTTGATAATTTCTTGAAAGATGATATCCAGGCTCTTTTTTCATCATGGCTTTTAGGTAGTCCAATAATTTTTAAATTATCTCTCTTAGATCCATTTTCCAGATGAGTGGTTTTTCCAATGAGATATTTCAAATTGTCTTCTACTTTTTCATTCTTTTGGTTCTGTTTTATATTATCTTGATTTCTCATGAAGTCACTAGCTTCCACTTACTCCAATCTATTTTTTTTTTACTTTTGAACATCTATTTTTTAAAACCTTGAGTTCCAAATTCTCTCCCCTCTTCCCTTCCCATCCACCCGCCCTAAGAAGTCAAGCAATTCAACATGGGCCACATGCGTATCATTATGTATAACCCTTCCACAATACTCATGTTGTGAAAGACTAACTATATTTTGCTTCTTCCTAACCTATCCCCCTTTATTGAATTTTCTTCCTTGACCCTGTCTCTTTTTGAAAATGTTTGTTTTTGATTATCTTCATCCCCATCTGCCTTCCCTTCCATCATCCCCCCTTTTTTTTAATCT
>JAQQSZ010020134.1:0-10210 GCA_028646595.1 Phalanger gymnotis
ATATATTTATGTATACGTGAGTGTGCAGACTGGGGAACAGGACAACCAGAATATACACCATCTTGGAGTGGGGGGAGGGTAGAAATGGGGAGAAAATTTGTAATTCAAACTTGTGAAAATCAATGCTGAAAACTAAATATACTAAATAACAAACTGAAAAAAAAGAAAATATATGCTATCTTGGGGTGGGGGTAGGGTAGACATAGAGAGAAAATTTGTAATTCAAAATCTTGTGGAAATCCATGTTGAAAACTAAAAAATATTAAGTAATAAAATAATAAAAAAAATTTTAAAAATCAAAAAATATAAGTATACAATACATATATATGTAATTATACGTTTGGAGTTGTTGACATTGTTTGACATTGTATATATGTAATTACCTATGTATATATACATGTATATATAAATGTATAATGTATATATATTATTTTGCCTTAGTGTATATGTCTATATGTATGTTTATAGATGCTTATATAGATGATATAGGTGTAGATATGGATAGGTATAGTTAGACAATCTCTATAACAGGGAATCAGCCTTTCTTGTATTATGAACCTTTTTGGCAATCTGGTGATGTTTATGGACCCCTTCTCAGAATAATGTTTTTAAATGTAAAAAAAAATATATAGGATTACAATGGAAGCAAAAGTTCGGTGAAAATAAAAATGTGGACTATTATGGAAATGTTTTGCATGACTACACATATATAACCTATTGCTTGCCTTTTCAATGTGGGGGTGGGGGTGAGGAGGGAGAAAAGGAGAGAATTTGGAACTCAAAATTTTAAAAAATGAATGTTAAAAATTGTTTTTACATGTAACTGGGGAAAAATAAAATACTAAATAAATATTTTTTTTAAAAAAATTAAAATGTATTTTTTTCTCCCCATTCAAGTTCCGTGGAAGCCATAGGTTGTTCATTCAACTGCATTCCATAGTCTAGACATGGGGCATTTGTCATCCATTTAGTCTTTCCTGCTTGGATAGTTAGGCCAGACCCTTCAGACTGAATACAGATCTCATGTTTGATGCAGACAACACAATGTTGTCTCACCACCAGGAGTTGAACCTGTTGGACTTCATCATCTACTTGGATTTGCTCTTTGACTTGGCCTCCGGGCTGGAGCTCCTTCATAGCAATGCTGAACACCTTTGGGGTTCACATGCCCCCTCCTTTTTTATGCCTCACTGATAGGCATGATTGTGGAAGCTATCATTTCCAAGGAGTCTTGACACTCTATCCATATCATTCTATAACCACTTAGCTAATAAGATTTATCCCTTTCCCTCAATCAAAGGAAATTTGGAAAATGCCATACAGGAAAATGCAAGGTTCCCATTACCTCAAAAATAGATCATTATCTCATCAAATACCTCAAAAATAATCCTCACATGTGATATTTCTATACATTTGTGATTTAGCAAGAAATTTACATCCATTAATTATCTGACTCTGTCCTCCAACAACCCTGATAGGGAAATTCTCTCTGCTGGTGTAGAGAGACCAGTAATGTCTACAGGGGATGGACCACATCATGAGAGATATCCATTTGGTTACTGACAGATATGAAAAATAAAGAAGGATAAAAAGGAGGCCAGTATCCCTGTCAACTTCACCTCTTCCTTCTTTTCCTACCCTCAGCTTTTTCACATTGCTAGTTGTGGAGCATTATGGGAACCGGAGAGAGGCTCCTTTGCCTTCACCTCCACATAGCTCCAGTGGGTTTTTTGTTGGATGGGAGTCCTCAAAATGGACTTGGGGACTTAGAAAGACAAACAGGGCTTTGGTAGGAATTAAAGGGGGATTTTATAATAAAGGAGATGGTAAGCTGAGGCCAAGTACTTCTAGGGAGCACCAGGAGCAAATTGGTAAAAAGAATGTTATGAATATTAACCTGCTGACTTTTAGCTGAGAGGACTGAGTGAGGAGCTCATAGCCTGGTCTATTCACTGAAAGATATTTATTTAGATCTACTCTCCAGGAAGGGATTTTAACACCCACTGGGCCCCAGCAGATGGTACTGAAAGGATGGATAGCTGCGGATGAGCAGATGATAGCAGGGGGCAGTTCAGCCGACATGAGAGTAGAGATGTGTTTCCCAGAGGGACAACAGGACGCTGAGGAATGCTTCCTAGTCATATGGGTGATCTCTTTTCTTTCCCTCACTACATGTGTTCCTGGCACAAGTGCCCATTTGCATATGTACCCTTGTCACCTATTTGACTACATGTGCCTCTTCCATGGGTGTTCCTTATTTATGTTTTTACTACATGTATGTTCTCCATACCTATTTCTTGGTAATAATAATAATAGTTATTTGCATAGTGCTTATTTATATGCCAAGCACTGTGTGAAGTACTTTACAAATATTGTCTCATTTGATCCTTACAATCATCCATTTTACAGGTGAGGAAACTGAGGCAGGCAGAGTTTAAATGACTTGCCCAGGTTCACATGTGGCTTCCCTACTGATAACGTGGGACAGTCTACCTCCTTTTGTGCCTTTAGAGGAGCACTTTCCTGTCACTGATTTTAGAGCTATGCATTTTGATTAAATGCCTTAAGCTTGGAATGAATGTGTCCTTTACCCTTATAAAAGCAAATGCATCAGGAGAGCTACCAAGCTATGGATTTGGGTGGATACTGACACACTAAATACTTGGAACCTACAGAGCCTGCACGGGATGAAGGTACTGGGTGCTACTACATAGGTACTATTATCCCTAATTTACAGATGAAGAAGCTATTCACCTCAAAGTTCGCCGCCCCCCCCCAAAAAAAGGAAGGAAAGAAAGAAATCTTTCTTCCCAGACTCTTTCAAAGGAAGTGACCCAGCTCCACATTTTCTCTTGTCTCAACCCAGCACTCAGCGGGCCACCCCAGAGCTACAAAGTTCCCCTGGTTTAAGGGGGAAAGGTTTCAAAGTCACATTGACACAAGGAGGGAGCTGGGGATCCACTTATCCAAAGTGAGATAAGCAGGCCTCCAGCCCTAAACCTGGCCCCAGAAAGCCTTCAGAATACCCCTCCTCTCCCACTGTTCACCTCCGCATTTGCTGGTGAAGAAGATGCAGAGTTTGCCCAGCTATACGCAGTTATTAACTAATCCTCAAGCTATGAAAATGGATGGGGGAGGGAAGAGTTGTTGATCCCATATAGATATCAGGTGTAGATGAGCATAATGAGTCACAAGATGGGGGAGTGAAAAGAGCTGGATTTGGAGTTAGAGGACCTGGGTTTGAATACTGCATCTGTTGTTGTGACTTTGAGTCACTCATCCTCTCTGGGATTCAGTTTCCTCCTCTGTAAAATGAGGAATTTGGATCAGATGACCTTCATGGTCTCTTCCAGATGGTGAGTGAGGGCCATTGTTCAGAATGAATGAAAAGTAGAGTAAATGAGAGGAGAGCTGGGAAGACTATTCTGTGTTCTGAGAGTGAGTCTAAAGTGAGAATGCAAGAAGAATGATGAGTTCCAGAGCCAGCCAGAGGCAGGTGTGCCTTGCCGGGGTACCTGTGGCTAGAGTAGGTAGATTCTATAGGTGGAACATCTGAATGGGATAATTCCTTGTAGTTTCCATGTGGAAAAAGAGGACCCTCAGAGAGAAATCAATGGATCCAGAGTTTGGTTTTGAGCCTAATTCATGGCAAATGATGAAGTGCTTGCATTAGCAGACAACTGTGCAGGGAAGGCAAAGGGGGTCTAGAAGTATGAATTACTCTCCTGGCTAATGAGAACATCAAGATGTTCGCTTGACACTGGTGATTGTACCTGGAGTGGCGTGGGAGACTGGTCCCAAAGTGTTTGCATGTGTGAGAGACAGATAGACAGAGGAGGGGGGAGGGGGGAGAGAGGGGAAAAGGAGGGAGGGGAAAAGGAGAGGGGAAGGGAGAGAGAAGGGGAGGGGAAGGGAGAGAGAAGGAGAGTGGAAGAGAAACAGAAAGAGAGGGGAAAGGAAAGAGGAAAGGGGAAGGGAAAGAGAAGGAGAGGGGAAAGGAAAGAGAAGGAGAGGGGAAGGGAAAGAGAAGGAGAGGGGAAGGGAGAGAGGAGAGGGGAAGGAAAGGGGAAGGGAGGAGAAAAGGGGAAGGAAGGGGAAAGGAGAGGAACAGGACGAAAGAAGTGTCAAGGACAATAGTGCCAGTGGGAGAGATAGAAGGCTGAGTGTGACCATGATTCCACTGGCCCACAGTGAGCCCTCGGAATTATTCTGGATGACTAGAAAGAACCAGTAGGAAAAACTAGGGAGAGCCATGTTTTCCATTTGACCACAAGAGGGTGCTGTTGTCCAAATGCCTGTCCCTATTTGATGATGGGAACAAAGAGCTGGCAATCCTTTACTAACCCCAGAGGTTATGTACCCTACCCAACACCAGAGTGGAACACGAGGGCTATGCCAGCCTATAAGATAAATGGCTCCTTTGTGGTCTCATCTTGTATGGTTTCGTTTTCCCCCACTCATTAGACGAAAACTCCACCCTCTTCACTTCACTGCTAGTTTTCAGTGGAATTCAATCACTGAAGCACAACATAACTGTACACAGTTCATTAGGGATAATCATATAAGGAAAAGGAGAATGTGATTATGTTAAAACAACTGCCAGATGGGTAATGTGTCTGTGGCTCTTCCTAGAACCAGTCAGCCCCAAATTTTTTATACTTATAGATGAGTATGAAATATAGGAGTTAAAAAAGGCACCACTTAAATTCAAAGTCCCTTCTCCTCCTCCTCCCCTGTTCCACACCACCAAGACCCCATCCCTTCTTCCTACTAATGTCCCCTTCCCCCTTTGCCCTCATGTCTGGACACTGACATCACCACCCTTAACCCCTGACAGAGGGAACCCAGAATTCCATGTATGACTCTGACCCTTTATCCCCCTCTTCCTTTCCCAATCATGGTGAATTGTTAACCCAATGAACCCCAAGAATACCTGGACCTTGCCATCTGCCTTACTACAGAACCCCCCAAACCCATAAGTGTTGTCTTACCCAAGTAGAGCATGAGCTATCTGAAAATAGGGACTGTCAGGTGGACTTCAGAAAGACTTATATGAAGTGATTCTGAGTGAAGTGAGCAGAGCCAGGAGAACACTGTACACAGTGACAGCCACATTGTGCAATGACTGACTTTGGTGGACTTGTCTTTTCTCAGCAATGCAGGGACCTAAGACAACTCCAAAGGACTCATGATGGAAAGTGCCATCCACATACAGAAAGAGAAATGTGATGTCTGATTAAGACACGCTATTTGCTCTTTTTTTGTTTGTTTGTTTTCTTTTGTTTTGTTTTTTCCTTCTCATGGTTCCTCCCATTCATTCTGATTCTCTATACAACATGACTGATGTGAAAATCTGTGATAAGAATGCATATGTAGAGTCTATATTGGATTGCATACCATCTTGAGAAGGGGAGAGGGGAGGGAGGCAGAGAAAATTTAAAACTTATGGAAATGAATGTTCAAAACTAAAAACAGATTTGTTAAAAAAAAAAATTAGTGACTATCTTCTTGCTCTCTTTGCATTGCTAGACTTTCTTTAGTGCCTAGTACTTGATAAATGTTTAATAAGTGCTTTTTAAATAAAAAAAATCATCTATTCAAACCTCCCCTTCAGGCACTTTCAAAAGGAGCTAGTAGGCATCCCTCAAGGTCACTCATGGCTAAACCTCCAAGAGGGTCAATGTCTATTCAGTTGTGGGGTCTGAGGATTCAGGGCACCCCAGGAGTAGTTTATCTCCTCCTCAAGGCAGCCACTGGCAATCTGAACCAGAATCTGATTTCTCCTCTGGGATCCCTTCTCTACTTCTGCTAGCTGCTGTTCTTCAGACCGTACTTACAGCTTCTCCTACCACGTCTTCCCTGTTAGGTTCATAAGCCTAAGACTGGGGGACGAGGACAGAGAAAGGGAATGCAATCATATCATAGGAAATAAGCAACAGAGACAGAAGCAGGCTCCAAGACAATAATGTCCTAGATCATTTCTGATCTAAGCCCACCCCTACTACATGACCCTGGCTCTTTCCATCTCATGTTAGTAGACAGGTGATGTGATGGATAAAATCCTGGACTTGGAGCAAGGATAGACCCAGGTTCAAATTTTGCTTCAGGTATTTTGTTAGTGTGTGGCTCTGGACAACAGCGTCAGTTTCCTCATCTGTAAAATGGCGGGAGGGGGTGATAATAGCATGTTTCTTACAAGTTGATTGTAAGCATCAAATGGAAAAAATGAACAGAATATATTTTGCAGACTTTAAAGCACTCTATAATTTGGGATATATAATAGCAGAAGTTTTGTAGGCATACCTTCTTGAAGGTTTTTGCCAGAGAAGACCTAGAAGCCAAGGGAAAAGGACCTATTTGTAAAAAATATTTATAACAGCCCTTTCTGTGGTGGCTAAGAATTAGAAATCAAAGGGATACCCATCAATTGGGGAATGGCTAAATAAGCTGCAGTATATGATTGTGACGGAATATTATTGTGCTGTAAGAAATGACACGCAGGATGATTTCAGAAAAACCTGGAAAGATCTACATGAACTGATGCAAAGTGAAGTGAGCAGAACCAGGAGAACATAGGACATAGTAACAGCAATATTTTATGATGAAGAACTGTGAATGACTTAGCTATTTTCAGCAATACAATGATCCAAGAGAATCCCGAAAGACTCATGATGAAGCATACTATTCACCTCCAGAGAAAGAACTGATATCATCTGAATACAGACTGATGCATGTGATTTTTCACTTTCTTTCTTTCTTTCTTTTATTTTTATTCAAGTCTTCTTGTACAAAATGACTAATATGGAAATGTTTTACACGATTGCACATGTATAACCTATATCCGATTGCTTACCATCTCAGGGAGGGGGAAAAGGAGGGAGGGATAGAATTTGGAACTCGAAATTTTTTTTAAAAGTTAAAAATTGTTTTAACATGCAATGGGAGAAAAATAAAATATATAAATATAACAAAATATATAATATAAATATATTCTTATATAGTAATATCATATGATATATACAATAGAATAAAATATATAACAAATATATATTTATAAAATATACATGTATATTTTAAAGAGCTGGAAGTCACTGCTGCTCAGCCCCAGAAAGGCTGCTCCCCACATGGAGGCATAAGGTCTGTACAGGGTTTATAGCATAGTCCTCATTGAGCCTCCAAACTAAACAACAGCAGAAGCAACGGCACCTCCTCATCTTGCTTCAATACTGCTATTTCAGTACCCAATAAATGACTTCAGAAGGAGGAGAAGGGAAATCTGAGAGACCCTAAAGCCCCTTGAAGTGAGATATACTACATCTCTTCTCTTCCCGCTACTTTCTTCTTCTGCCTCTTCTTCCCAGAATGCTTTTGGAGACTAGCCCATCTTTCTTGAGAACTGTCCCTCATCCAAGTCTGTGCTGGGACTGTGTCATTAGTTACTGTATCCCTCGCATATCACCTCCAAAATAATACACCAGAGTCAGGTAATCAGCTCCGTGAATAAAGTGACCTAGATCTTATGAAGACATTTATATATGTATTTCTTTTTTCCCCCAGTGGTGGCGATATTGGATAGAAAGAGGAAAATGCTTGATAATTTTTAAAAAATCAAAATAATTGCAGTGTACTTAGTAATATTGTCTCCAAAATCTATTAGCCAATTTAAGGATTTCAAGGAACAAAGAAAAAGCCTCCTATTAATCTCATCTAACTACAAGGTTTAATGAGAGTATTCAAATAGGACATACTTATACAAAAAGAGGTGCAATACATTTACATCCCAGTTACCTTCCAGAGGTCCTTCGTTCAACCTACTTTGGAATAATGAAGCTACATTGAATGAAACTCATGTATATGAGTATGTTGTTGCAACCCAGGCAACTGTCTTAATCCGAGTTGTCCACCAATTCTAGCTGGCCTACCAATGTTAATACCAAGATAAAAAGAAGGATCTGGATGCTCCAGTCTAAGGTGACCAGACCCCAGGAACCTTGGAATATGCCAGTCATGAGCTATTCAAATAAGACTAAACACAGGGGTTGGTAGAATTCCTTTGGAGTCAAGAAAAGAATTTAAAAATATTCTTTAGTCTCTCTAGCCATCTTGATATGCGTGTCCTTTCTTCATCCTCTGTGTAAAGGGGCCTGACCTAACAAGCCTACATAAGTACAAGTCTACATCAAAGGGATTTAGAGGTCAAGAAAATCTACTCATAAATCAATAATATCCTATAAACCAAGTGAAAAGACAACAATTATAAGATACCAAGTAATTTCAATGCAAAAGTAAGCAAAGGGCCTCCTTCCTTTCCTTCAAAATAAGGGAATATGGGTACAAAACGTTTTATATACTGTGAGATGCAATCACTAGGTCAGCCGGTTTTGCTTAACTTTTTTCTTTCTAACAAGGGAGAAGGCTCACAGGGATGGGAAGAGAATTGTATTCAACATTATTAATATAAAAACAAAAGTTTACACAGTTGAATAAGGAAAGGGTAATTCATGTGCCAATGCAGTGGACAACAGTCAGGACCCACTGTGGGTGGGTGAGGGAACCTCCACAGATGTGCCACCAAAAGTTATTTGAAAAATGTCTCACACTAACCTGCCATGGAACACCCCCTCACCTTGGGCTTCAGATCTCCTCAAGATGTTGGTAAAGCTCTATTAGACAAAGAAGTAAGTGACCATGTATGGCGACCTACAAACCTATGAACCCAGGTAAGTAGCCATGCCTCACACAACTTCAGTGACTACCCCCTCAGCCTCAGAGATTCTCTCTCTTGCACTGCTTATCAAGGTGGGGAAGGAAGGAGGGAGAGATCACACCTTCAGTCACCATCACCGTTATTATCATCACTACCACCACCACCACCATCATCCAAACATAAAGACATAGCAGAAGAAATCAGAATCATGGAGGAACAGAATTTTGTTCACATCATGCTTCCTGCTCTTAAAGTTGTCCTAAAGTTGCTCCCAGTGAGTCTACAGAAGATGAGCTTGCAATGACTATTGACTAGTGATATCTTGATACTTTATCCAGTTACAAAAAGCCTTTACTTTATCTGTCTGGGCAACAGTGGGAAAATATTCTGTTACTTAAATTTTATTTCAATATTCTTTTAAATATAAAAGAATAATGGGATAGCAACTTGTCCCAAGGGCCAATTGTGTGTGAACTTTAGAAGAATAAGGTGGATTACAACAATAACAACAATGGTTTACATTTCAATATCACTTCAAGGTTTACAAGGCATCACATCTTGATCCTAATGACCACTCTGTGATAAGTGGTGCAGGTAATATTATCCTTCATTTTACAGATGGGGGAACTGAATATCAGAGAGATTAAATGTAGTTAGCCAACTAGCCAATAAGTGACACTAGCTGTCTCTCTTAATTCCAGGCCTACCACATGCTGTTACCCAGAAAAAAGTAAGGTATCTTGTCCCCCAGAAGCTAGGTCTGCCCAGGGAAGAGCTGAACCATTCTACACTATCTCCCTTTGGGATCAGCACAGGGCTGAGTGCTGGAGATGGGAAGCCCAGGGAGAAAGTAGGTGCTGAAGGGGCTTTAACTCACTTGGATACTGTGGATCCAAGTTCCCCAGGAGGAGAAAGGTCAGGAGCAGCAGGTAAAACATCTGGAGGGAGACAGAAGAGAGAGGACTGAAGTAAGCAAAGGAGGACCCTGGGTGTTGGGGTCTGGGATAAGCAGAGACCTCCAGCCCAACAGCTCTGCTATGCAGGGCGAGGGCCTGGTTGCTAGGGTCTGGATGAGAGATCCTTACCATGACCAGATTCCCTAGCTCTACTCTTCCCCTCAGTCAGCACCCTACTTAAACACTCAGAACCAGAAGTGGCAAAGAGAAAGTAGACAGAGAGGTTAGCCCTCCTTTGTGGGAAGACTAGACTAATGAGGGAGGTGAAGGAAGTGGAAGTAATACACCTGGTGAGAGGGCCTGCTACTGTCCAACTAGCCCTATAACTAACTAGACTATACTCCCATCCTCTCCTATTCCATCACATAGCACTTTGTTTTTCTTTTCTTTTTTTTCTTTTTTCTGAAGCTTTTTCTTTTCTCTGAAGCACTTTCCAAGTAATACTATGTTCAATATTTATCTGTCTATGTCTTACCCTCCTGGGGATTCTGGAGCCCCTGGGATGGCTCAAAGAGCCTATTGTTAAATTTTCTGTGTTACAAGATGG
>JAQQSZ010020135.1:0-10208 GCA_028646595.1 Phalanger gymnotis
CCCCCCAAGAGAATCTTATGATAGATAGCTACTCAATAGGAGACTGCTGCTTGGGAGAAATTGATCGTAATGTATTGTAGTGATCCTCATGAGGATAAAAGTATTGTCTAGCGAAATAGGTCAGTGGTCTTGGGGGAAGACAACCTGGGTTTAAGTTGTAGGTCTGCTGCTTACTGTCTTTATGAACTTTGTCAGGTTTCCCTAAGCCTCTCTCTAGGCCTGTTAACTTATCTATAAACTGAGGGAATTGGACTAGATGACTTCCAAGGCCCCTTCTAGCCTGAACATTTAGTGAATTCTCATTTATTTACATTTTAGTTAACACTAGCCTTCTTGTATTTCACTTTTTAGTCCCATTGTGATTTTTGCCACACTTTCTGTTAACATTTCTTTCTCTTTAATATGTTCCTGTTAAAATATGTCGATGGTATAATATTAGATTTTTTAAAAATTAAAGTGGGCAGCTTGAATTCTTAAAGGGCTTAGCTGTATGGATTATGGTCCAAATTGGTATGTCTATGGTGGTCATGGGGTTAGGGTGAGGTTTCTTAGCCTTTACAATCTGGTGAAACCTATAGACTCCTTGGAATAATTTTTTTTAAATGCATAAGGCAAAATATATATTACTACAAAGGAAAACTATTATGTTGAAGTATAGTTATCAAAAAATATATATATTTTGAAAAGTTAAGGATTAAGTAGTATCTAACATGGCAATTTAGGCTTATACTCTTAAAAATGCCATGATAGATCAGAAATTTAGGGCTAGTATGGTCTGCTGGTTACCCATAAGAGATATTTCCTCTTTAACTGTATTTCTGAGCAGCTGTGAGAGAAAATTAATTTTTATATATATCTATGAATAAACAGTTCCAAAAGGCAAGCATCCAGACTAATTAAGTTTAGTTCCCTATGGAGTTGTAGCTGCTTGAGTGATTTGTAAATAAGGATGAGTTGGCTTAACTGTCTTCCCAAATATTTTCTTAGAACTGGTTTTTATGTTCTATCATTAGATAATATTTTGTTACTGAAACTGTAATAGTTGGAAAAACCAAACCATGTTGTTCTGAATATAATTTGAAGAATTTTCCCTAATGAATTGTAAAATTCTTTAAGAAGTAGAAGGCTTGTACTGTTACTTAAACACTTAAAATTGTAAGCGCTAACTATATATGTATATGTATATATGTATATATAATTTTAATTTTAATTTTCTTGTTGGATTTTGTTTTCTCAGCAAAGGTTAACCTAGACTATTATACCTAGATTAAAACATATAAAAGAGTGTGGTTAACTGATTAATATAGCAGTAGGCAGTCATATGACTTTGAAACTTTCAAACGACCTCTATTAAATGTTAAGGACAGCTAGGTGGCACAGTGGATAGAGTACAAGGGCTGGAATCAAGAAGATTCATCTTCCTGAGTTCAAATCTGCCCTCAGACACTTTACTAGCAGTGTGACCCTGGGCAAGTCACTTAATCCTGTTTGTCTCAGTTTCTTCTTCTGTAAAACGAGCTAGAGAAGGAAATGGCAAATCACAGTATCTTTGCTGGGAAAACCCCAAATGGGGTCATGAAGAGTTGGACACAACTGAAATGACTAGACAATTGAATATTAATCTACTAAGAGTTTTGCAGTGAGTAAATCCTGTTATAACTAACCTCAAGGAAATACCCAGATATGTTTGTTTTCAGTAGTAGTTTGTTGTCTAATATTGCTTAAATTAAGGAGGCCATTAGAATGGGAATCTTTTTGTTAAATATTTTGTTACAGTGGAATTTGTTGTGGCAGGATCCAACTTTTAATATGATAGAGCATGATGTAATGTAGTTTAGTGGGTAGAATACCCTGGAGATTGGATAACCTGGATTTATGTCTCCTTACAAGTCTCCAAGATTATGATCTACAGAATAAATTGACAATTTTCATTTTCCCTGTGGCTTCCTCACCCCTTGGCTGGGTATGTGTGTGTTAAGTAAATGAAAATTTTGGAGTTACGGATTAAGTGATTGATTCCATGTTGTTCTCTGACTTTTCCCCCCACAGTAAGACTGGGAGCCCTCCCCCCACCCCCAAACTCTTTCATTTTGCATGGCAAAGGGGAGAGATTTATGAATAGAGCACTTTTAAAAAACTAATGATACTTATTTTCATGTATGGTATTAAAAGAGAAAATTCAAACCCTTAAGCTTTTGAAAGCCTCTGACTCCTGTGGTGTTCTAGAGATCTTAGGATAGAATCCAGTGCTTCATCTCTCTTTTTCATTATTGTTCTGGCAAGGCTCCCCATTTTCCTAGTTCTGATCAAATTTAGTTCTAATGCAGTTCATTGACTTTTTATTCCTGGAATCCGAGTCTCTCATGGAAGTAAGAATTCTGGACAGTGCCAAAAGCATATGTGTTTTACTGGAAAGCTAGGGTATTTAAAACTATTTGTAATGATGTACTAAATATTTCTCCAGAATGAAGAAAATCCCCTTTATTGATCATTGGCTCTCATATTGTTACTTGTTTCTTATATGAACATGTTTTTCTTTTTATCCTCTAAATTCTCCCCAGATAGGAGAGATGAGAATTTGTTAAAAACAAACTTATTACCTTGAACAAGACTTCTTTGTATGACTTCTGTTCGTCATTATGACTATTATTGTTCTCCTTAAGGTTGGGAGCACTTTGTAATAACAGTGTTGCTAGCAGCTGCTGTGGAGATGAAAGACCAATAACAAGAGCACGCCGGAGGGCTGCTAGTATAGGTTCTTTGATCCGCTTTTCTAAGGAAAGCACCTTTAAGGGGTTAACAATCTCACTTTAATTAAATATACATATGCCATTCATTTAGTTCAGGGGAAAAAGTTAGCACCCTGAACTTCAGAGCAAATGCTAACAGAAATTATATAAACAGAGCAAATAACACACAGAAATCAACAGACAGGCCTCTAGCTGTCTGAACAGGACATTATCTACACAGTTACCAGAGAGAGATGCACCAACATCTGAGTTTTCAAAGCTGGGGGGCTCCTATAGCTACCCAGAGTCTTATCTACCAAATCCCTAATACTCTTCCAATGAGTATCCCCAAAAGCAAAATGCCAACCTCAGAGCTAGTATACCCTGTTCAGGGCCCAGAGGGCTCAGAGCCTCCTTAGCAAAAGGAGTGTAGGAAGGATCTTTAATCTAGTACCACATCATATACGTTGTTTCTAATCAATGACTTGGTTCAAACAAAGACAAGACTCAAAGACACGGGATTGCCTCACTGCTGAGAAGCATTCCAAAACAAAAGAACCCATTTTGCTTGCCATTACATTTGAAAGGCAAGACTCATAAAGGTACTTGATTACCTCAATATTGAGAAGCACTCCGAAATTAAAACTAAAGGTCCCACTTTACCTGCTTGATTCAAACAAAGGCAAGACTCATTACAGGCACTTGATTGCCTTAGCATTCTAAAAGAAAAAAACAGTAAAAAAGTCCCACCTTGCTTAACATTACACACTTTCATGATGATATTGGGGAAATATATTGATTTTCCTCCCATCCTTTATACAATAATAAAACCTTCTTTGGCTTCCTGTTGTCTGTAGAATAAAATAAAAATATCCCTTAGATTGGTATTTAAAACCTTCCTTTGGCTCCATCTTATCTATCTTTCTAGTTCTGTCTCACTATTATCCTACACATCCTTTACATTCTAGTCTAACTACTAGTTATTTTCTCAGTTAGTCATGTTGCCAACCATCTCCATGCATTTATATGGTTTTTCCCCATGTCTGTAATTTAATCCCTCCTCATCTCTTCTTTTTAGGATCCTTACCTTCCTTCAAAATCCTGCTCAGATGTCACATTCTCTGTGAAGTCTTTTCTGATCTCCCCTCCTCCACCAGTTGTTATTGTTCTTTTTCTCCTCACATTTTTCTAGAGTGCTTTGTTCATTCCCCTTCCCCTTTGCCTTTACCCCTTGTTATTACACAGCCTCACACATTGGCTGGAACATAGGCAAATAACAAATATTTGAATTTAATTGAACTGCGTTCCAAATCAGCAGTAGCTTGTGACAAGTATGTTAATCTTCTTTGTAGCTTTAAATAAGCTCCCTTTTTAAAAATTATAAATTTATTTTTTATTTTTAGTTTGCAACACGCAGTTCCACAAGTTTTTGGGTTCCAAATTTTCTCTCCCCCCCTCTCCCCCGAGGTGGCATATAATTCATTGTAGGTCGTACATATACCTTCACATTGAACTTATTAATATATTAGTCCAGTTGTAAAGAAGAATTATAACCAATGGGATGAATCATTAGAAAAGATAAATGAAACCAAAAAAGAAGGGAAAAAAAGAGCAAGTAGTTTGCCTCAATCTGCATTCAGACTCCATAATTCCGGATGTGCATAGCTGTTTCCGTCATGAGTCTTTTGGAGCTGTCTTTGAACCTTGCATTGATGAAAGCAATCAAGTCCATTAAAGTTAGTCCTTACAGATACCATGTGTCCATAGTCATGTGTAATGATCTCCTGGTTCTGCTCCCCCTCACTCAGCATCAGTTCATATAAGTCTTTCCAGGTTATAATGAAGTCCAAATGCTCCTCATTTCTTATAGCACAGTAATATTCCATTATATTCATATACTATAATTTGTTTAGCCATTTCCCAGTTGATGGGCATCCCTTTGATTTCCAAATCTTTGCCACCACAAAAAGAGCTGCTATAAATATTTTTGTACATGTGGGTTCCATTCTGACTTGTGTGATCTCTTTGGGATATAGCCCTAGAAGTGGTATTGCTGGGTCAAAAGGTATGCACATTTTTATAGCCCTTTGGGCATAGTTCCAGATTGCTCTCTGGAATGGCTGGATCAGTTCACAACTCCACCAACAATGTAACTGTGTTCCACTTTTCCCACATCCTCTCCAGCATTTATCATTTTCCTATTTTGTCATGTTAGCCAATATGACAGGAGAGATGGGGTACCTAAGAGTTGTTTTGATTTGCATTTCTCTAATCAATAATGATTTAGAATAAGCTCCTTTTTTGGCATCTTTGGAACTAAGCTTGTATTCAGAGGACTCTCCTTGTGTCGAGGGGCTTATTTTTTTGTCTGAATATGCTAGAGTATACTATAGTGTATACCTTGTAATCAGTATAGCATCTTGATCTATTCTGTGGGAAGTGGATGCCATTGTCTTAGCTGATTAGTTAGAAAATGTTCTTGTAATTTGATAATCCTTTTCAGCTTGGGTCCCCTTTTTGTCTTTGTCTTTTTCTGACTGTTTTAGTACGCTGTTGATATAGTCTGAGGTGATACTATGTCTTATGCAGATACACAAATATATATACTCTTGCTGCTGTTATTACTTTGCCCTTGTAGAAGCTAGAGGCTGGTCCACAACTGAAAAGAACTTGTGAATGTCCTTTATGGAAGGCACACTGATCATAGCTGTTGCAAAAATTTCCCAAAACTGATATAGGGTATAGACTTGGAATTACTTGCTGAAGAGCAAAAAGTGTTCTAAACTCTGGACCTTGGGAATGTGGCATAGGGTTAAGGAGTTTGAATAATGGGAGACGTGGGATCCTGGGTTCTCTAATGGATAAACTTTGGCCTGGGATTGTGGGCGGTTGGGTTCAGGGTGTAGGAGAATTCTGGAACCTCTTGTTTTTCCTCCATTTTCTTCTCCACCTTCAATTTCTTTAGTAGCAACAAGCAGTTTGAGAGTAGGAATTTAAAATGTGTTCCCCTGTGTCTTTGAGTTTCCTTTTTGGTATAGATGCAGAACATATTTTCCTAAAGGAACAATTTCATATTAGTTATACTTTTTTTACTAGAATACACCCACAAATGCCCATAATGTGGCCAAAATATTGTTCATATACATAGTGGCCAAGAGTTTTAAGTATTGGCTTCCATAGATCAGATCCCTTTCTTTGAGGTTGATATGAAACTCTTTGGCTTATTTTGCTGCTCACACCTAATGTTTACTTTTGGAAAATCCTCCAGAATTAGCTTTTAGCTAAGACCCTACAAATTTGGTCAACAGAATTTCTAGCTCCTATACAAACACTCAAGGTGACAAATGCTCACGAAAATGCAAAAGATATATGGCTTCATAGATGCCCATAAATGAATGAATGAATGAATGAGTGAATGAATGAGTGAATGAAGCAGAGAAGACACAATAGCTCAGAAACAATCACATAATTTCGTTCTAGCTCTGGTAGATCTCACTTTTCCTTAGGGTTCTAAAGTCCTCCAGACTCAGCGTCACCCCATGGTTTACACTCGAAACTTTTTCAGAAGGAAATTGAACTTGGAGCTATTAGATCAGCAGCACCTTGACATTCTAGTGAGGACCTTTCTACCTGAAGCCTAATTGTACTTCTTTAATGGCTTAGACTTCCCTGGAAGAGAAACTCATTCAGTTTGCTAGCTAGGTAGAGGTAGTTCCTTTCCCCTTGAGATTCACATACTTTGAATTGTTCACTGTAAAATTGGAATGCAAAGTCCTGATCCTTTGCTTCCTTGTCATGACTTTAATCCTTTGTCACTGTAATGCCCAACACCATGTCCATGATCCTTTTTTTTTGCTAGTAGTCATGCTGTTCATGAAATCCTCTTTCTCTCAATAGAAGACTAGTTTTCTGGACTGTTGGATTTGAGATTACTTGGAAGATCATTTCTGTGGCTAGCAACAGACACACATACTCTCAGACACTGCCCCCTCACCCCCTACTCTCCCACATAGAGCCACATGCTGCTGCTTCACTGTCTAGATTTCTCTGAGGTTAAAAAAAGTAGAAAGCAAAAAAGAAGGGCAAAGGCCTGGGTCTTTGAGGAGTATTACTTTGTATAGGTCAGCACGAAGGGAGGCTTCTTCCAGTAGAATCTGTTCTCCCAAAAGCCAGAGACAACCAATTCATCTTAGGGCAGGTGAGGGCAACTGAGTACAAGTAGGTAAGGGTAGAGAGAGGAATGGACTACTAGGGGTTGGGCCAAGAGTGAATGGGATGGTGAGCAAATGCCCCCTCATAAAGATGCACTCAGGCTCAACAAATTGATTTTAGAAATGTCTTTGTTGGAATTGCCTACAGTATTTTAAATGGTAGCTTGATATTCAAAGTAACCAACAAAAGCCAACTCATAATGTGAATGTAGAGACATCTATAATGAAGGAAAACAATACTGCTACAATTATAATGTATATTTGCTGCATATACTTGTGTATGTGTAACATATATTGGTTGTAATATGTTTTCTTTCACCTACTCTGTGTGTGTGTGTGTGTGTACACTGTATGCATTTAGTTATTTGTTTTTGTTTCCTCTATTAAAATGTGAGTTCCTTGAAAATAGACAATTTTTTTTATATCCAAAGCAGGATGCTTGACCATGTAATAAATACTTAATGTTAAGTAGGCTTTTGGAAACTATTTCAGATCCCTAAATACTGTTTGTAATGTGAGTCTTTTTCTATTTAAGAACTGTTTCTCCATACCTGTGGAAATGCCCCTCAGAAAAGTTAGCTTTTAGGAATCAACTTTTTTCAATATCAAAATGTAACAATGCATGCTTTCACAAATTCAGTACATGGTACATAATAAAGAACACTGTCAGAGGCTAGGTGATCTGCTCCCCAATTTCTGTTTATTTTCTTTACGACCTCGTTTAGGTCAACCTCTCTTTTCCAGGAAATAATACATTTTAGAACCCAGTTTATTGGTAATTTAATGATTTAATGTATCGTTGTTTGTAATAATCTATCATATGTAAGGGTGGCCTTCGAGTTAGAAAGATGTGGCTGAGCGTAAGACCTGCCTCTGATACAGAAGATCTATGTGGTTTATGATCTGTGGCCTAGGTCAGTCATAAATAGTACTTTGAGATGCTAAGTTACAAGCAAATCAGTAGGAGGGAGCTTCTTTACCTAGAATGTTCCCCATATGGTTGACTTAAAAGATTTGGAACCTGCTTCTTCCCTTTAAAAAAAAGGGGGGTGGGGCTTTGGCACATTGGATAAACTGTCTTCAGAGTCAGCAATACTTGTCTTTAAGACCCTTCTCTGACACATGCTGGCTTGTGATGCTGGGCAAATCACAGTCTATCAGTGCGCCTGACAATTCAACTATAAGATACAGAGCGGGCACATATCCACACTGATGGAGGGAACTGGGTCATTGAGAATTTCTTGCAGGAATTGAATCACTGGTCCAATTTTTTAAAAAATCAGTTCTGTGACACTGGTTTTGCTATGTAATTTTATTTTAAAATATAACTAGTAGAATTAGACTAGCTATTGTGTGCTGATTTCTGCCCCTCCCTATAATGATTATACTTCACTCCAGGGTTAGAACTTATAAATATTTTTTAGTTGAGTAATGTTTCCATTTTAAATTTTATGGCGCATAAGTAGGGCTTATCAAAACTCTTAAGTGTTTGCCTAATTTAATTACAGTCTCTGGCTATAACGTAATTTGAGACTGAAAACAAACCTTACCCACCTTTATAATTAAATAAAAATTTAAAGCAACTTGTTAAATGTGGTTTTTCAGTTTTCCTTATAGCTAATTCTGTGATCTTTATATTATATTAAAATAATTGTTCTTATTCTTTCCACTAGAATTTCAGATAAAAATTAAATTGTTTTATTCTGGTATTTAATAGTGTATCTCAAAAAAGAAAAAGAAGTAATTGACTATCTCATTTTGACCAATTCCGAATGGTTTGAACTAGAACATGTTGCATTGAATGGATATGTTTGGATATGTATGGATATGTTTATATATCTAAATCTATATCTATTTAAAGCAAGGGCTTGATGGTGGTGAAGGATGAGAAATTTATCTTCTCATATAAAGTATGAATATTTTTAATGCAAATATTAGTTATCTTTACTTAAAAAAAAAACCTGTTTTATTTTATTTGACCAGATTACTTAAAACATTGAGATTGAACTAGGGAATTTGTAGCCTTAAATTTGTGGGGAGGGAAATCTTATTACAGGAGGGAAATCTATTTCGTTCTTAGTACCTGATTTAAAAGTAGGAAATCAGAGTGAGCCAGTGTTCTGAATATTCTGATTATTCAGTAAGTACTTAGTTGCTGTCTAGCCTATCACAAAGGCATAGTATGTTTTATTTCACACAAACTTATGTAACCACATGTTAAAGAGAGCTTTTATTGTTCAGTAATAAATGATTTTGAAAACCTATATCTACTACATTGGACATTAGGTATGTTTTGCTCTTCCCTTGCTGATAAACAGGTAGTATAGCCTCACAAAAAATTAGTTTTGTTCTTTTTTTGTGTTTCATTATTTTTGGCAAAACTTTCATTTTTGTTGGTTTCCTCTAATTTAACTTTGCCTTGATGAATAGATATATTTTAATGTCTTTTAATTTCTATGTGTGTATACATGTATATGTGTACACATATACACATACATACATATATACATGTACACATGCACACATTGGTGTGACTGATGTGTTCTTACTGTTTCCTGGGTTTATACCAGATATAGATTTCCCAGTTAGAGAAAAGAAGTCTGAAATAGAAATTAGGTGCTAGGAAGGAGAAAATAAGATAGTTAAAATGTAAGTGCTTTTTTTTTTTTTTCCGGTCATTTCATTCAGAGAATTAGTATAGAATTTATCATTTCTTACCTAAAATATTTTCTATTGAAACTCTTTGTTCTGTGGGAGGAAATGACAGTCAAGTTGCTCTAGCATTAGATGGAACATACTGATGAAAATTAGCTTTTATTGATTTAGAAAGTTGGAAAACTGTTATTTGAAAGGTGGCCTTTTATGACTCTGGGAGACCTCTTAAAATGACTGTTAAAATGATATCAAAGTTGTTTGTCAGTTATTTGTTGTATTTTTTCTGTATATATTTTATTTAATATTTTAGTTTTCAACATTGATTTCCACAAGATTGAGTTACAAATTTTCTTCCCATTTCTACCCCCTCTCCCATTCCAAGATAGCATATATTCTGATTGCCTTGTTCCCCAGTCAGCCCTCCCCTCTTTCACCCCATTCCCCCCATCCATCCCCTTTCCCCTTACTTTCTTATAGGGCAGCATAGATTTCTATGCCCCATTCCCTATGTATCTTGTTTCCCAGCTATGTGCAAATTTTTTTTTTTAAATTTTTTAAGCATCTGCTTTTAGAACTTTGAGTTCCAAATTCTCTCCCCTCTTACCTTCCCACC
>JAQQSZ010020136.1:0-10208 GCA_028646595.1 Phalanger gymnotis
TTTTTTTTAAGTGCTACCAAAAGCCAGGTACTGTGATAAGCTCTGGGAATTCAAAGACAGAAATAAAATATTCTCTGCCCTCAAGAAGATCACATTCAAATAAATGGAGGAGACAACATGTATGTAAATACATATGGATAAAATAGATACAAAGTAATCTTAGAAAGATGCCAACATCTTGGGAAAGTGGGAAAAGGTGGTATTTGAGATGATGATTGAAGTAAATCAAGGTTTCCCAGAGGCGGAAATGAGGAAGGAGAAGGTCAATAGCCAATTGACAAAGCTATAGGCACGGGACATTATAGGAAAAGGTTATTGTGTATGAGAAACAGGAAGTAGACTAGTATGGCTGGCATTGAAGGGAGAATGTTAAGAAAAAGAAGCCTGCTTGGAGAGAATTTTAAGTGTCACACAGAGGAGTTTTTATTTCTCAGAAGTATTAGGGAACCACCAGAGTTTATTGAACAGAAGGTGGTGGTCCTGCCTGTGCTTTAGAAGAAAATTTTAGTGGATAGGTTGGAGTAGGGAGAAACCCAAAGCATGGAGACCAAGAAGACGGCTATTGTAGCAGTTTAGGTTAGAGTTGATCAGTGTCTGGACTAGGATGGTGGCTGTGTGAGCTGAGAGGATTTCTAGGCAATATGGCAACTGATCTTAACCTGCCCAGACTTCACTTGCCTCATCTGTAAAGTGAGGGGATTGGATTACATGGCCTCTAAAGTCTCTTCCAGTACTAAGTCTGGGATCAATGGAGAAGGCTCTGCCTTGCTCCCAGCTTCCTTTTTAAGGGGCATTCGTTTAATATAGTGATTGTCACAAAGTTTTGAAAGGAAATTTTTTTTTACGGTGAAAAGATCAATTTGGAATCTCCTTGTGAATTGGGACAGGAGTGGATTGGCAGAGGTCCACATGAAGCTGTAATGTGAGCATTAAAATTAAAGAACTTCTTGTAGCGTGTGTGGCCAGTGATCATGGTTTAGGTATGGAGGACAGGGAATAGTGTTTAACTTCAGAGTAGGAAGTTTTTAGAATTCGTGTCAAAATTTGTCATGATTCCAGTGACTCAGTTGTGAATATTTAATATCCTTGTGTGTGTGTCTGTGTACATATATATACACATGCACATAATTAATATTTTTCAAAATGGACTTGTGATATCCTTCATATAAAGAGCTACAGGTGAGGGACTTTAACTAGGCAGATGGGCACCTTCTCTACAACCTCTAATCTTAAAGGGTCATCTGGGATTCTGAGATGCCAAATGTTACACAGCCAATATATGCGCTAGGGGAGACTTGAAAGTGGGTCTGATTCTATAGCCAGCCCTCTTTCAACTCTGACATGATCCCTATTAGCCTAAATTCACATATTATTTATATTATGTCATATTACATATTATGTTATATTGCTTCTTTAATTCATTTATGTCATGTTATACTATATTATTTATCGTATTATACTATATTATTTAAAGTAGTTGTGATATGATTGGAAAGTTTTTGTTCTGAAGTGTATTTGTCATCTTGTGGGAGTAAGCATGCTATGGTGAAAGACCAGTGGAGTCAAAAGATGTAATTTTGCCTCTTGTTTCTATTTGGGTGAGTCACATAAATCACATTGGGCCTCAGGTCACAAAAGCACTCTGTGCCTCAGTTTCTTCATCTGTAAAATGCATATCCTAGTATTTGAACAATTTTACCACATTGACATGAAAATAAAAAATGAGCTAATTTACATAAAGCTCCTTAAAGTTTATAAAGGATTGTACAAGTCTAAATTTCTGTTGTTATATTTTGGTACTTTAAAAGATCTTTTATTTCATCGATGTGAATCCTCTCTTCTTGCTATAGTGGATGGTTTTCATTAATCTCTGTAGCCAAAAATGCATCACATGATGACCTCCTGATCATAAATAAGTCTTGCCACTTCTAGCCGGGCTGGACCTCGCTCTCATAGTCTGTCTCTCCAGCTTGGTTGGACTTAACCAAAGCCTGTTCTCAGTCATTGCTTTCTAGAATCTAGGGATACCTCCATTCCTCATTTATGCATCAAAGTGAGTCTTCATTGTTATTAAAAATCCATACTAAGAAAAATTGACCGTATTACAAGGGGATTCTAGCTGCAAGGGACCCTGGAATCTATCAAGTCCCAACCCCTCATTTTGCAGATGATGAAACTGAGGCAGAGAGATGTCAAATGACTTGCCCAAGGTCACAGCTGAAGAACTGTGAGTAAAATTCATGTCTTCTGACATTTAGTGATGTTCATGCACTTAGCCTCTGCCATCTTACAGACAAGGTACTTTTTAGCACAACTAGGGCTAGCCTTCTAGGGAAATGGATTGGGGGAAGAAAAGAGAGAATTATTGAACTTGCTAATAAAATCCATCAAGGATTAGCAAATTAGTGAATACTACCTGTGCTGATGCTTCTTTTTGCCTAGTGGTTAACTAAATTGTGCTGTCCTCATTAGATGTGGAGCCTAACACAATGATAAATCAGGCTTAGGTTTGTTCTTTTGTTCCCAAGATTGATTGTTTTTCTTTTTATGTTTAAAACAGAACGACAACGACAAAAAACCCTCTCTTGATGTCCTGAGAATTCCTGATGGGGACACCAGTCAGTCATTGAAAGGAATAAATAGGTCATTAGGTTGGGAAAAGAAAAGTCAGCTGAAATCGATGCTTTCTCTGTTCTGGGTGATCATTTTCAGACATCAGCTAGTTGCTGGTTCACATGTGTTAACTGATCTGTGGCACACACACTGGCATACAGAGAATTTTTTCCTCATGGCCTCAGCCAAGGAATAGTAACTTTCTTTTGGCAATAGGTACCTCCTGACTGTGGTGGATGATAGGAAACTCTCATGTGTACCACCCAGCCCAGAGAAATGGGGGCGGTATATCCTTTTCCCTGCAGTATTGCCTTTACCCGATTACCTTGGCATTTGTGAACTACCTTTTTTGCCTCTCTCACACTGGAGTTGGGAAGGTTCTGTGCTGTCACTTTCATATTTACCGTCTGCTGTATCCTATAGATTAGTAACCCCTCCTTATATTCAGTTCAGCCATTGTAATGGGAAAAACTGTGTGTACCCACATACCCACATACAGACACACACAGAGCCAGAAAACTGACTTTTTCCTAGCACGATTCTTACATCGCAGCACAACGTCCCAAACATCTTAATGCACTAAGACTTTAGGGACACCTTGTAATTTTTCTTGTTCATGCATTTCTGTGTATTGCTTTTTTTTTTTTTAAACTTAGCTAGTTTTCTTAATTTAACACCTTCATTTTTCTACAGGGTTTTATTCCATTGGTATACATTTCACTTTAAATGTGGTTCTGATTCTATTGACCATTTAAATTTTGTTAGAAAATTTGGGCATAATTTTGATTGACTGTCAGTCAGTATTTTAGTATCCATAAAATGTATACTACTACTTTAAGCAAGGTCACAGACATCAAGGACTATTTGACATAAATCTATCAATAGCACAGATTGACTTTACCTCGAACTGTACTGTATGAGATCATGAGATTGCATGCAGGTTGGTGGTCTTCACTTCTTATAGCTGTTCTCTGATCCTACATCTTAATTCTGATTTAATAAATTTGGTTCTTTCCTCCTTTTTAAAATATTAACCGCATGCTGCATTGTAGCTTCAAAGTTTTCAGTTGAAATTAAACAAGAAAGCCCACCTGTTTGCAGTTTTCTTTAAGCCATGCCAGAATATAAAATTAATCCAGACTCTTGTGAACCATACTGTCTGATATGGTAACATTTTAACATTATATGGCTTGATGCTTGGTACTGAGCAGAGGAAAAGAAGAACAAGAGACAGACAGACAGATACAGACGGATAGATAGATAGATAGATAGATAGATAGATAGATAGATAGATAGATAGATAGATAGATAGATTATATACATACATACTCCAAGGCATTTACATTTGGCTTAGGAATGTTTGCAGTGAGATTCAGCACACTGCCTTTCATTTATACAGCAAAGTTATACCACAGATATTCATAACAAGAGTATGTTACATACATTTACGTGTGACAGTTATTATTACTAGAGTGGAAGACATAGTATGTCTGGAATTCAACAAGACATTTGACAATCTCTTAGGATCTTTGTGGTCGAGAAAAAGAAAGGTGAAGTCTGATTGAGCCAGACTTAAATGCAGAGGGCCAGGGATCAAATCCTAACTGCAGCTTGCAGCCCATGTGACTTTGAGCAAGTAATTTAACCTTGTGCGAGGCCCTGGTTTTTTCATCTTTAAAATGAGTTTATGAACTTAAATGACACTTAAGATTCTTTCTGGCTACTAAAGTTAAGCGCCTGTGACCCTGTATGAGCTGCATTATAGTACAGACAAGTAGACTAGAAACCTAGTAAATATCTTGAAGCACAGTGTAAGGAAAAATACCAATGGGATAAAGGCATGAAGGTGGAAAACATGAGTTTAAAAAACAATCTAAATATTCAAATAGAGAAGATCATGTTGAGATGGATCAGAGTCATGGTAGGAAAAAAGTCAGTTTTCTGGTAATTGACGTGGTTTTGTTTTCCCATTAGAGTCACTGAACAAAGTTGAGACTTCATCAGTCAGCTGTTTCAACCTTTATACGAAAGGCATCCTCACTATAACATGTCCAACAAGTGGTCAGTAGCCTGAATAACAGTACTTACTAGCACCCTTAGCACATAGTAGGCGTTTCATAAATGATGGTTGATTGAGGTATGAAAGAAGGGATATGAGTGTTAAAAAGAGCATGAAACGAGTATAGATTTCAATGAGTATGAAAGTGGCAGCAAATAATCCCCCACTGCCCCAGTGTCGAGAGGCAATTGTTTAAAGGTGCCCTAGAAACACAAATCTGAAGGTAGGTCATAAGATCATAGATTTAGAGCTGTGTGGTAGAGCAGCATATATGGAACTCGAACTTAGAGTCTCTGACTTGTTCTGACTAAATTCAGCATTTAGCATGCTGCTTCTAGTATTGAGACAAAAGGCTCAGTATTTCATCTCTTGTTTGATTTTTTTAATGCATTAATTAGATAAAGGCATATTTGGATGGCTTATCATATTTGTTCTTTAAATGTAGGTTGAGAAAGGCATGGGGAAATGACATTTCATATAATTTTTCAAAGTGGATTCCAAGTAATATGTAGGCATATATGTGTATATGTATACACACATATACACATTATATAGTATAGTAAATATTCTAATAGTTATTGGTGGTCATATGACTACTCAGAAACCTCATTTAATCTTTGACTATATGAATAGAAGTTGTGTCCAGAACGGGCAGCTAGGTGGCGCAGTGGATAAAGCTTGCTAAGGTCAAATCTAGCCTCAGACACTCACTAGCTGGGTGACCCTGGGCAAGTCACTTAACTTTATTTGCTTCAGTTCCTCATCTGTAAAATGAGCTGAAATGGCAAATTGTTACAGTATCTTTGCCAAGAAAATCCCCAATGGGGTCACAAAGAGTTGAATACTCCTAAAAAAAAGCTGAACAACGAACTGCCCAGAATAATAAAAACAGAGTGTATTAAGTGCCTCCTCTGTGTCATTGCTGTTTTAGGTGCTTTAGATATGAGTACAAAGAATGAAAAAAGCCCTACTTGCAGAGAGCTTACATTCTAACGGGGTGGAGGGGGAGTCAACATGTACATATATAAATGTAACCAGTATAAATGTAAACTGCATAAATGCATACTATTAAATACAGATTATTCTTAGAGAGCACCAGCAGTTGTAGGGATCAGAAAAGGCTTCATGAAGAAGGTGGTGCTTGAGCTACGTATTAAAGGAATGAAGGAAATGACATTTCTACTGTATATTTTTCGCTGGTCAGACTATACCTGCTTCAGTATTGCCTCTGGTTTTGGGTGCCACAAGTTAAGAACAAGGACAAGCTAGAACACATCCAGGAGGGTGGGGGCTGCCTAGGAAAGAGAAGAGACTTAAACCATTTAATATAGAAAATGGTTAAAGAAACAGAGTATAATTAGTCCAGATAAAAGAAGACTCAGGGTAGGGGGTTGGTAGTAGAGGGAGGTCTTTAAATATTTGAAGGGTTGCCTTGTGGAAGAGAGAATAGACTTAATCTGCTTGGCTTTAAAGGGCAGAATTACAACCTATGAATGGAAGCTGTGTGGAGACAGATTGTATCTCAGTCTAATGAAGAAATTCCTAACAATTAGAACCATCTGAAAATGGAATGGACTTCCTCATGAGGAAGTGAATTCTTCATTAAGGGAGACACTTAATCAGGGAGACTCAATGATCTTTTGTTCATCACATAGGGTGTTAGATGAAATAACTTTCAAAATCCCTTCTGTCTCTCAAGTCTACTGTCTTTTTTCATGAGAATAATACATGATTATGTGAAATAAAATATGAAGATTGAATTCTTTAAAAAAGTTATCTCTCCCTCCCCCATTTGAGCAATTAATCATTCAATCAGTAAACATTTATTAAGCACCTACTATGTGTCAGGTAAAACCCCTCATAGCAAAGAGGCGTGCTTCAATAAAACAAATTCCTCCATTGGCCAAGTCTAATTGTGCAGGTCTCATTCTGAATTTTAAGTCTATCATCTCTGACAGGAAGTGGGTCTCTTGAATCATCTTAAGTCTTCTGGATTTGTGGTTTATCACTGTATCAGTCTTCTGGACTTGTGATTTATCATTGCATTAATAAGATTTAAATAGAATTCTAAGGACACAAGGGATTGGTTTTGGAGTTGGATTGATAGATGGATGGATGGAAGAGCGCAAAGAGTGAAAGGAGAAAATCGTGTCAAGTTTGATTAGTAAGAAAAACATGTGGGGAAAAAAATGGATGGAAGCAATTGCCTGGAAATGGTTTAAGTAGAGGCATTAGAATTCAGTATTGATTGAAATCATCCTAGATGAGGCATCTGGAGAGGATGGTCAATATGTTGATTTTCAACTAAATGACAAAACACTGAAAGAGGATCTTACTTTTCCGAAGAGGTAGATAATAGATTTAAGAAATAGAAGGGGAAGGCCTATTAAATATAGCTCTCGAACTGCAAACAAAGCAAAAGTCTCTTAGCAGAAGACTTAATGGGGAGCACATTGTTCTTGTGCTCACCTTTCTTTTTGTCCAGAGATGTGGTTTCATTGGTGTAGAATCTGCAGATGAGGAAATTTTGCCCACCTTTATATTTGCTTTGCAAATTATAACCAAAGGTCTTGCTCAGCGTTACCCCGGCAGGATGTGTTAGAATCGGAACCTGATCCAGATCTTCTTGACTTGGAGCCCAGCTCACTGTCTACCATATAAAGCTGCCTCTCACCCTGTCCATTACTGTCCCCAGAACTTCATTGGGCTCCACATGAAGAACGTTGCTACTTTTGATTAGACCAATGAGATGATGTCTCTGTTTCTATTAAATATATTAGGGAATTATTTGTATTAAATACCAAAGCTTAAATGTTGGTATTGGAAACCTCAGTACTACAAGAGATTAGTGGTCTCCCATGAGGACTCTGAAGTATGCACCTTTCCTAGTGGGATGACTAAGTGAAAAGTACAATTGGAAGTACAGGTCTTGAGGTAATTGAAGAAACATTTGGGAAATTGGAGGAAGTAGTTACTTTTTCTGTTTAGTTTATGCTTGGTGAAGGAAGGGAATTAGCATTTAGAACTTCTGGGATGAAGGATCCAAGAATGTTCAAAATTTATAATACCATTCTTTTCCTGGGCAGGGAATTCTTGTTTTATGAAAATGCAGTATGCAGGATTATAAGGACAGCACTTAGCCGAGTAGGTCATCAAATTGATAATGCTAAAGAAAACACATTGAATATTTATAATTTAGCTTTGTTTGCTAAGTTTTCACCTGTTATAAGTGAAAATACTCAAGGGAGAAACGGGAGAGGGGGGCATGGATGGGATGGGGAAGGAGAAGGATATTAGGTTTTAAAAATAGGCAGTGGTATCAATAATGATTGGGAGGGAGAAGTATTTGATTTGAAAATTATCAAAAAGAAAGAGAATTGCACATAGCGCATAAGACTTAAAGTAGCAAATAGAAAAAAACTGATTGAAGATATAGGCCAAATTAAATGTTAGAAGTTGTAAAGAGGTTAGATTGGTCATCAAAAATGACAGTGAAGTTATGCAGAATAAGTACATGACTTCAAAGAAAAAAATGGTGCAAAAATCCTGGCAGGACAGAAAAGGGACCAGATGGAAGTAACCTGGTGACCAAATGCAGGAGAGAATGTTTAGTCAACATGAAACTGAAGATAGAGTGATATAGATTGGGGGCGGGGCAGGGCAGTGGGGGAGCCAGTTTCCTGTTTTTCTAGCCAGAGAAAATTTAAGTAAGTATAAAGCCTGGGAAAATGCATTAAGAAAAGGGGAAATGTTGAAAGTAAATGTAAAAAGAAGTTTATGTCACCATTGTTGAAATAAACAGCCAAAAATCATTATTTAAGCCAACCTAATTATCGGCCTTAAAATCAAATATCAAACTTATTTTAAAAATTAGCTTTTTCTTGCGACTTTCTCTTATCTCTCTGTTACCTATTTACCAAACATTTGTATTTGTCCTTGAACTGAATATTACTAAACTAACAAATGTATGTTTTCTTAGCCTTATGGAAATGGGCAGCATTGAAGGAGAAAGGAGAATGATTTTGATGATTCTGTAGCTCGAACTGTAGAAGCTTGTACAAATTTGTTTAGGGATGTGGACAGACATTTTTAACTTCTTGGCAACACTGTTTACTTTAAAATTACCACTAGAGTAAGACTAGGAAATCAGAATGGTGCATAAAAGAGTAAATTCGTTTAAGTCGCAGTGCCTGATTGAACCATTAGTGATTTATCCTGGCTCCTCCAGTCTTACTAGTATTGAAATGTCAGGTCCCAGCTAGTATATATTTTATTTTCCTCAATGTAGCTAACCATATTTGTGACATGAAGAGAAAAATATGAAACTCTATATGCCTCCAAACTGTAGTTATGGAAATGTATCATTTTGATTTTTATAGAGCTTATCTTAATTCACTTGTGTGAGCTATCAGTAGACTAAAAAATTTGAACACTTGTTGGAGAAAACAGAAATTACAGGTGACTTTAAGTGAGTGAATTAGGCGAGAGATAAGAAGCAATAGTGGATTAACCAATCAAGTAATTATTAAGTACCTTCTGTGTACCAGGTACATTGCTAGGCACTAGGAATACAAAGATAAAAATGAATCCATGCCTGCCCTCATGGAATTTATATTCTGTCATAATACAGAAAACATGTATGATGATTGGAGGGGAGAGATAAAGAAAAATATGTATGTATGCAAGTCCCTAAGTTAAAGACTTTGTGCTAACCCATATATAGTAATCCCATGGACAGAGGTGTAAAAGTATGTTCTAAGATGAGAGCAACTCTTCTCATGCTTTTCCAAGCCAAATACCAAACCCTCTGCCTTCTAATTGACTTGGGACTAATTGCTGGGAAAACTGGAGAGCAGTTTGGAAGAAACTAGGCATAGACCAACATCTTACACCATGTACTAAGATAAGGTCAAAATGGGTACAGGACTTAGACATAAAGGGTGATATAAGTAAATGAGGAGAGCAGTGAAAAATGAACCTCTCAGATCTAGAAGTCCTTATGTTTATGACCAAGCAAGAAATACAGAGAATCACAGGAAGTAAAATGGACTATTTTGAAGAGATGAAATTAAAAAGGTTTGTGCAAACAAAACTAATGCAACTAAAACTAGAAGGAAAACAGGAAACTTGGGGAAATTTTTTTACAGCAAGTTTCTGATAAAGGCCTCATTTCTCAGATATTTAGGGAGATAAGCCAAATTTATAAAAATAAAGTGCCTTCCCAATTGATAAATGGTCAGAGGATATGAAGAGTCAATTTTCAGAAGAAGAAATCAAGGGGGAGCGGAGCCAGGATGGCAGCTGGAAAGCAGAGACTAGCTGTGAGCTCCCTGCCAAGTCCCTCCAAAAACTTATAAAAAATGGCTCTGAACCAATTTTAGAACTGCAGAATCCACAAAATAGGAGAGGGAAGCAGGGCTCCAGCCCAGGACAGCCTGGATGGTCTCTGGGTAAGGTCTATCCCAAACAGAGCTGGGAGCAGAACAGAGCCTAGCCTGGGCGGCGCGAACCAAACAGACCAGGAGCCAGGTGGAGC
>JAQQSZ010020137.1:0-10208 GCA_028646595.1 Phalanger gymnotis
CCCAAATTAATGAATGCACTTTAGGTATTAATTTGGAAAATTAAGTCTTATGCAATTCCATCAACACTTCGGGCATGTGTTTAGCACACGTAACTGCTTAATAAAATTAGAGAATATACGAAAAATGCTTTTCAAACCTTAACACTATGCTTAAAGCTATTATTATTATTATGAAATGCAGTTATAGAAATCATTAGGATATATACACCATTAACTGTAATACTAAAATTTGAATTTGAATCCAATGAATTTGAAGTCTCATAACTCTTTACACCTGATTGAACTGCTTTTTCCTATGGCAATATCACTTCAGAAATCAAATCCTTATGTTGGTTTCATCCCATACAATCACGATGAGATAATAATGGGGTATGGGAGAAGGACTGATAAGGAAAATGACAGCCAGGTTACTCAATGAGAGATCCACAAAGGACTCCTAGCTGATTTCTCACATGTAATTTAGATCACATTATTGAATCATGGCATTTAATTTTCATTTTTTATCTGACAAAAATAGACAGTAGAAAGGGTACTGGATTTGGAAGTGGAAGATCAGAGATCTGGAATTCATCTCAGAGGCCATGTAAGTGAACTCCTTTATTTACAGTTGCAGAAACTGAAGTCAAGGGAGATTGCTGCCCACCCTGATTTCATGTAAAATTACTATTTCATTGGGATTTTGGTTCTAGTGGTACAAATGTCAGAAAAAGAACAGTTCTGTCAAGTCTAAGAGCTGTTACGTGTCTTTGAATTAATTTTTTTAGCATTTCTGTTACTCGTGCAAATATATACATATATATATTCTACTAAAATTTTAAAGCCAAATTTATTAAGGAGTTTGCAGAGTACATATGTTATCTTATCCAATATTCACAACATTATCAGGTAGGTACTAGTATCATCCTTATTTTATAGCTAAGGAAACTGAGGCTGAAAGATGTTGTGATTTGCCCAGGCCCAACTACACAGCATCTCAGGAGGGATTTCAACTGAAGTTTTCCTGATTTCAGATCCAAGGCTCTTACCCATATGTCACAATAGATATAGAATAGGGCAGTGATGATAACTCAGATTTGTAGATCACCTTAGTGTGTATTAAATGCTTCTCTTTGATGTATAGGTAGTCCGAATTTTATTAACTCCATTTTAAAAGGGAGGAAACTGGTCCAGAGATGTTATGACTAGTTTAAGATTAAACCCAGGATCGGGATTCCAAGGCCAATATTCTTTCAGCTATGCAGTGTTGCCTCTCATGAGAACTAGTGATCATGTTTCTCCTCTTCTTTTTAGAGAGAGAAAATTTTCTTTAAAATGAGACAAATTCATATGTACAAACACATACATGTATATGTAATGTGTATGTATACAAATGTCAGAGAATATACATACACTATATCTGTATATGTAGACATATATACATATGTGTGTGTATATATATATATATATGCATATATATACATACATAGAGAGAGAGTATGAGAGAGAAAAGTATGCAGGCTTAATATGGCATACATATACATTACATACATAATACATTACATATACAGAATATATAGACATTATTTTATGTCTATATATGTAGACATAAAATAGTAGCAGCATCTATGATGCAAAATTCCTGTCTTATAAGTGTTTTTAATAGCTGGCATTTATATAGCATTCTTGAATTTATAAAGTTATATTATCTTGTGTATGCAAGACAAATTTGCGACGTAGGTGCTAGTATTGTTCCTATTTCATAAATCAGGAAACAGTCTCAGAAACCTGAAATTCCTTGCTCGTAGTCACAGAGCTAGTAAAAATCAGAAGCAGGATTTGAGCTCAGGTATTCATCATTTTAAGTCCAGCATTCTATACATCATGTTACTCTTGTTCTCTCTCATTCTCTTAAGCTGCCATCCTCTTTGCATAATTTTTTAATGTGGAAACCTTTAAAAGAGATCCTGAAAGTTATGGAAGTCATATTTCGTCAAAACAAGAACAGTAATGGTTTTCAAGATGAAACTTAAAACTCAAAGAAGAAACAACAAATAAAGGCTAAGCATCTTCTTTTGGAAGGGAAGTAAGTATGTCAAAAATAGAAGCAATCTAAGGTAGGAATTTATTTTGCTTGAGTATTCACGTTTGTAAAACTTTGATTGTCTTGCTTTATCAATGGGGGGGGCAAAAGGGAAGGAGGTAAAATACAATAAAACTGAAAAAAGTAATAAAGTACTTGAGTGATAGAGGTCATCCTTCCTTCTTTCTTTTCATGAAATCTGAGTCCAAATCAGCCAGCAAGAGACAATGTAGTATAAGGGAGAGGGAGGAAGGGAGAGAGAGAGAGAGAGAGAGAGAGAGAGAGAGAGAGAGAGAGAGAGAGAGAGAGAGAGAGAGAGAGAGAGAGAGAGTTGTTCAAATCCTGATACGTTAGCTGAAAAACTAAGGGCAAATCACTTAATTTTTCTGTGCCTCAGTTTCTTCATCTGTAAAATGAAGTGATTAGACTCAACGGCCTATCACATTAATTTCAACTCTAAATCTCTGATTTATGAATGTCCCTGAATCTCACTTTGCTCATATGCAAATTGGGGAAAATAATTCCTGCTCTAGCTTAGCCTAATGGATGAAGAGCTAGCTTGTCAGTCATGAAGACCTGGGTTCAAACTGACTCTGATAAATATTGTCTGAGTGATCCTGGGCAAGTTATTTAACCTCTCAGTGTGCCATATAGGCAATTTTTTAGACTATAAATTATAGAAAAGGTGCAGGTCTTCATTTGCCAATGAGACCATGAGTATGGCTGCCAACAACAGCAACAACAACACAAAACAAAGAAACCCTTCAAACCACATTTTCTGGCAATTTGCAATGTCTTTTGCAGTCCATCCTGCATCACTTCAAAATCTCTAAGTTGTCATTTACCATTGATAAATTTGGATAGCAGCGTGTGTGTGTGTGTGTGCGTGTGTGTGTGTGTGTGTGTGTAGTTTGAAAGTGGCTGGTGCTTTGAATACATGGAAAAAAATTGACTGTGAAAAAAGGTTAAGTTTGAGTAGAAAGATGACCCTCTGTTCTACCCAGCTGAGTATCGACGTATGTCTTTTTTCAAAGGCATTGTCTAAGGACACCCAGAAAGGTTTCTGGTATTTTAATTGCCAATTCATCGTCAACTGGACTTACTAAGCTTCCTATAGGTATAACACTGAAGTTTGGCCTATACCATTATAAGTTCTAGTTCAGCACGTGAATAGGGCTGACCAATTCCACAATGGGGTGCCTTACTTCTTAGTACCACTGCCTCTGTTGGTTGGCAAAGTGAATGTAAAGCAAATCATGGAATTCCTTCAGGGAACCATCAAGGTGTATTAGACAGTGGTTGCTCATAAGGTGGTATAGTGGGTGATCTTCCCTGAAAATCAAGGAGTGAGCAAGCACCTTAGCACAGAACACAGAACTTCCAGGGCATATGTAAAAGAAATAGCTTCATATCAGCAAGAAGCCCAGGTATATCAGTGACTTATCTGGGAAATTTGGTGAGAGCACTCCCTGAGTGCTTGATAACAATTTTTTTCTGGGTCTTTGCATGGCCTTCATTTAGCTGAAGTGTGGTGTTTTGGGCATGAACTTCTGAAGGACTCCGTAGCCACCAATTCTTCTGTAGCTAGGGATGGTGAAATAGCACTGAGTGGGTCAGGTTACAGGTGAGGATCCACCATGCTCTATGGCTGATTAAGTTGCATGCTACTAATTGATGTCTCCTTGGTCTGAAGAGCTAGGAGGTGGATAGATATCAGGTGGCAAGTTCCTATGCAGATAGAGAGAATCATCATGGGCACCAGCCTGGGAAGACAGATGTAAAACTGAATGACTAGAGACAGTCAGTAGTGCCTATGGCTTAACTAGAGTCAAAGATAGGACTATAACATTATCAGAAGAGACCAATGAAAAGCAAAGTCCAGGAATGAGGCTCTCTTTGTGCCTTTTGTACCAAGGGAAATCACACTTGGTGTTGGGCTTGACAAAGAAGTTTCTCAATTTATTTCCCTCAACATACATGTGTATTTTACACCCAGGTTTGCTGGTTGATTGTGTCTTTTAGCTTCCTCTCAATCCCATTTGACTCGCCTTATTGCCACCTTTCTCCTTGTTCTTGACAATGTCCAACTACATATGATGGTAGACTCTTGAAGTCATCTTATTTCAAGGCTAGTGGTCTGTACTCTAAAATAGATGAGGAACAGAGTAGTAAAATCTGCCTAAAAGGCAAGAAGAATGAATACTTTTAGATGCCGAATTTGTTACCAATGAATTTCTTAGAAACTAGGGGAAATAGAGAAAAGTTTTTGCTTGTTTTATTTCCTCAAATTACCCTACTTTGTAAAATGAAAGTCTTAAATCTAGCTGTCAAGGGATTTAGGTAACCAACTTTGTGAAAGGTATCATTTGACAAATTTTTTAACAACTTGATTTTTATCTTAAAAAAAAACCACTTCTTAGCATCACTACGGTACCATATTTCTCTCAGATTTGTACGTTTTCAAAGCAAGGAGTTCCAAAGGACAAGAACACCACCAGATTTTGCCTGAATGATTTACTAGGTCTCCTTAAAAATTCACTTTTTTAAAAGTCCTGGTTACCTGACCCTCCTATTCCTTCATACCCCACAACTCCATAATCTTTAGAAGGCAATATCTTAAAGTTAATTGCTAGTATTGGAATCATGGGCAGCTAGGCTCTGCAGTGAATAGAGTGCAGGGTCTGGAGCCAAGGAGATTTCCTGAGTTGAAATCTAGCTTCAGAAACTAGCTATGTGACCCTGGGCAAGTCACTTAAACCTATTTCCTTCGGTTTCCTTGTCTGTAAAATGAGCTGGAGAATTAAATGGCAAATAAGTCCAGTATCTTTGCCAAGAAAACCCCAAATAGGGTCATGAAGAGTTTGAAACAACTGAAACAACTAAATAACAGTAATTGGAGTCCTGGGTCTTTTGATGATTTTTAAGATATTGAGGTACCAATAATACATGAATTATTCTTAAAACTGAGAAAGAAAGCATTCTATCAGACTCCTTTTATGGGAAAATATGGGTTTAATACATAATCCAGGGAAGGATAAAGGACAGAAGGACTACAAACCAATGTCATTAATAAACATCAATTCAAAATTTAAAAAATATTCTGTTAAACAGCCTAGAGCAATTTGTCCAAGAAATCATTATGAACAAGTTGGATTCATACCAGGGATGCAAGAATCATTCAACATTAGGGAAACAATCAATATAATTAATCACAATAAAAACAAGAACTTCCTAACCACGTGATTATCTGAATTGAAAAATAATCATTTGACAAAGTACAACATTTATTTATTCTAAAATCCCTGCAAAATATAGGCACATAGAGATCCTTTTTAATATCATAAAAAATCTATCTAAAATCAAAAGCAAGTATCATATGCAATGAGGATACACTGGAAGTATTCCTGATAAATATAGGAGCAAAGCAAGGATGTCCACTCTCCCCACTGTCATTTTATATAGATCTGGAAATGCTAAAAATATCAATAAGATAAGAAAAAAAGGCATACAGATAGGTAAAGAGGAGATGAAAGTATTCCTATTTGCTCTTGGTATGATGGTTAAAAAAAACACACCAAAAATCGGTGAATATACTGAGGTAATTGTTTCAGTAAGATGACAGTTTACAAAATAAACCCACAAAAATCAAAAGCATTTCTATATAATAATAAAATCTTATAATAATTATAATTATTATTAATAATTATAAAATTCTTTCCAAATAAGTATAAAAAGCATAAAGTGTTTGGGGGTCAATCTAACAAAACAAACAAAATACTTATTTAGTTTCAATTGCAAAATTCTCCTAAAAGAAATAAAGAATAATTTAATTGTCCAGGGGAATTTTCAGTTCTCAAGGCTGGGCCATGCTAATGTAATAAAAATTACAATACTAACAAAAGTAATTTAGAGCTTTATTGCTGTACCAATTAAACTCTCAGAAGGATTCTTTATAGCTTAAGTGTCAAATGTGGATCACAGGCTGCATGCCACCCACAATACTCCCAAGTGCAGATTAAAATGTCATTGGGAAATGTTTAACAAAATAAACAAAATATAATAAACATGCATAATATAAAAACTAAGTCAATATGTGGTCCACGGGGACCCTTATGTATGGAGTTTGTATTTGAGTTTGACATCACTGCCTTATAGAACTTGATAAAATAATAACAAAGTTCATTTGGAGAATTAAAAGATCTAGAATAAAAAGGAAAATAATGAAAAGAGAGAGGTGCAGAGTGGGGACAGAACTTTCAAATATCAATCCACATTATAAAGCAACAGTCATCAAAACCACTCAACATTGGTTTAAAAAATAGAAAATTAGATTAATAGATCAGACTAGACAAGGGAGAATAGCCAGAAGTGAATGGAATGCAATAATACAGTGTTTGCTAAACCAGAAAACAAATTCTTGGGAAAGAACTCTCCAGTTGGATGAGAACTGCTGGGGAAACTGGAAAGTACTGTGGCAGATAAAAGACTTAGAGCAACTTCTTGTGCCACATTCCAAAGTAAATTTGAAGTTGATATATGACCTTAATATTGAGGAGCATGCCATTAGACTATTTAGAAAAGAAGCAGTTCCTATACCTTTTCCACCTATCAATGAGAAATATATCCATATATTCAAACAATGGAAAGAGTCAAATAGAAAAGATAAAAAAAATTTGGTTACATGAAAAGCTCATGCACAAAAAAAATGAATACATCTAAAATAAAAAGGAAAGCAGTTAAATGGTAAAAAAAAATACTTGTATCAAACATCTCTGACGAGGTTTGTCACCTAAAATATATAGACAATTAACAGGTCTATACATATACACATCTATCTATCTGTCTTTATCTGTCTGTATATATCTTTTCTATTTGTCTCTGTCTCTCTTCCTCTCTACAGGTATATGTAGAGTTCACACATATTGTTAAAAGCCAATCTATAAAAGGTAAGTGGCCAATGCATATGAACAACTTAATCATAAAAGACAAATTGAAAACTATTAACAATAAAATGAGAGAAAGCCCCAAAGGACTAATAACAAGTGAAATAAAAATTAAGACAACCCCAGGGTTTCACTTTATATGCAGCAAAGATGACAAAGGATGGGGATATTCAATGTTAGAGGGGTTGTGGGAAAACAGGAACACTAGCAAATTGGTTGATGAAGCTGTGAATCGGTATAACTGTTTTGGAAAGAAATTTGGAATGATGAAAATAAAATTATTAAAATGCTCAATCCACTTGCCCCATAAAGTCTGTTACTATCATTATGCCCAAAGAGACCACTAATAAGAAGAAAGTTTCCACATATAGCAAAATATTTATGACAGCACTTTTCGTAGTAACAATGAATTAGAAACAAAGCAAGTGTCTATTAATAGAGGAATGAATAAACAAATTAAAGTACATACATTGTATTACTGTGCTAAAAGAGATGACAAAAGTGATGATGACAGAAAAGCATGCAAAGAATTAAATGAACTGAAGCAAAGTGAAGTAAGCAGAGTCAAGAAAACATTACACACAATGATGACAATAATGTAAATGGAAAGAACAATCGCAACAAAACTATCAAATCGAATGTTGTAAAAATAACCATGGCCCCAAAGATGACATATGAGAAGATACTTCTACCTCACTTCTTTGTAGAAAAGGAGATTCATGGGAATAGTATGTTACATAGATTTTCAGACTTTTTCTACGATCATTCTCCTGATTTTATCTTCTTTTTCTTTATTTCTTTAAAGTTTTTTTTTTTGTTGTTATATAAGATTGTTCTCTGGGAAGGAGAAAGGGTGAGATAATAGAAGAAATGTTATTGATATATTAAAAAAGCTATCAACAAAAGTTATTTTAAAATACTGGAAAACAGCATTGGGGAATGACATTAGATCAATTGATCAACAAGCATTTATTACATTTCTACTAGAGGCTAAATTCAAAGAATAAAGGCATAAATAAATGATATCCTGAATGCAAAGAGCTCAAATTCTATTGGGGGAATAATATGTACACTTATAAGTTTATGTAAAATATATACAATAAAAATATAAGGTAACTTGGAGGAGAAAGATTTTACAAACTAGGAGAATTGAGAAAGGCCTTCTATAAGAAGTAGTGATTGAGATGAGATTTAAGAGAAACTAAAAATTGTAAAAGGTGGAAGTAAGGAAGGAGTGCATTCCAGGCAGAGGAGACAGTCTATGCAAAGTCATGGAGATGGGAGCTGGAATGCCATTAAAGGAGCTTCATCTTTCTGAAGAACTCTGAATGATTTTTCTTAAATATGACCTGTGTAAATACACTTATTCACCTCTCAGACTTACTCAGGTAGTTATAAACTGTGTAACTAATGGTTTTTTGACTGTCATTTGGGAGTTGACTATTCTGATAGACAGTAAGGGTCAAATGGGTTTGGAACTGCAAGTAATATTCTCACCCTCTATAATCAAATTACGTTTCTGTAATGTTTGCTCTCCTCACCCCACTTCCACCTTGACCCTTTTTTCCTCAGAAATAGAAGATCTGCTGCAATTTTGAAAAGGAGACTATTCCTTACGACTTGGAAAATGAATTCTTCTGAACTCTGGAACCAACCAGAAGTGCAATATTGCTTTGACTTTGTTAACAATTCTTGTCCTAGACATGTAAGACCTGCAATTAGTGTTTGGATCATGTATATGGTCATGATAGGTGCCATAGTGATGACAATGCTGGGAAACTTGGTGGTCATCATTTCCATCTCTCACTTCAAGCAGCTCCACTCTCCAACTAACTTCCTGATCCTCTCCATGGCAACAACAGACTTTTTGCTCAGTTGTGTGGTGATGCCCTTCAGCATGATCAGATCCATTGAGGCCTGCTGGTATTTTGGAAGGCTCTTTTGTAGAGTACACAGTTGTTGTGACATCATGCTTTGCACCACTTCTATTTTCCATCTGTGTTTCGTCTCAGTTGACCGTTACTATGCAGTGTGTGACCCTTTACATTACGTCACCAAAATCACCATCCCAGTGATCCAGGTCTTTTTGTTCATTGGTTGGTCCACCCCAATCTTCTTTGCCTTTGGCCTTGTATTTTCAGAGTTAAACATCATTGGTGCTGAAGAATTTGTGTCAGCAGTTGACTGTGAGGGTCTATGTGTGCTAATATTTAACAAACTCTGGGGCGTCTTGGCATCCTTCATTGCTTTCTTTCTCCCTGGCACAGTAATGGTTGGTATTTACATACACATATTTTCTGTAGCTAGGAAACATGCCAAGCAGATTGATACCCTTCCAAACTTGAAAGGTAGAGAAGTCAAAACAAAATCCTCATCTAAGAAAGAAAGCAAGGCCACCAAAACCCTGAGTATAGTCATAGGGATTTTTGTCTTGTGTTGGCTGCCATTTTTTGTCCTTACCATTATAGACCCTTTCATTAACTTCACCACTCCTGAGGATCTATACAATGCCTTCCTCTGGTTGGGCTATTTCAATTCCACCTTCAATCCAATCATCTATGGGATGTTTTATCCTTGGTTTCGTAAGGCATTTAAAATGATTGTGACTGGAATGATCTTCCACTCAGACTCATCTACTTTCAGTTTGTTCCTTGCTCATTCTTAAGTGAAACATTTCCCCATGATTTTCCCATGATTCTACTCTGATGAAGATCATTGATAAATATGGAAGGACAAATGTCCCTACTCTGTCTCAATCTAGGGGTCAATAATTGTCTTTCATGTGCCTTTAGAAAATACTATGCAATGGCTTACAAATACCAGAGTTACCAAAGAATATTAGAACTGAAAGGGACTTCATATCCTCTAATCCAACTTCCCATCTCTTCCTTTACTCCCCCAGTTCGAAGGTGAGACCCAGAGAAGAGAAGTCATGAGCCTAGGGCTGAACTTCTGGCAAATGGCAGAGTCAGATCTAGGATCTTCTACTTCTCCTGAGTCCTGACCCAGTGTTCTTTCTACTATACCAACTATATCACCTGTCTTCAAATAGACTGTTATCTGTTATCTTGAGTAGGCTGTGTAAGTGTCTAAGTCCACTGTCTAGTAATATGATGTGATTTTTCAAGTTCTAGAAAGGCTTCTCTCTCTACTGTTCTATGAACTTTGCCAAACACTGGCATCATCTGTCTGCCTTAAATGAAACC
>JAQQSZ010020138.1:0-10208 GCA_028646595.1 Phalanger gymnotis
CATAGGTTAGGAAGAAGCAAAATATAGTTAGTCTTTCACAACATGAGTATTGTGGAAGGGTTATACATAATGATACCCATGGGGCCCATGTTGAATTGCTTGACTTCTTAGGGAGGGTGGATGGGAAGGGAACAGGGGAGAGAGGAAGGGAAAGGGGGATGGGAAGGGAATGGGGAGACGGAGGGAAGGGCAGACTGGGGAACAGGGCAACCAGAATGTACGCCATCTTGGAGTGCGGGGGGGAGGAAATGGGGAGAAAATTTGTAATTCAAACGCCTGTGAAAATCAATGCTGAAAACCAAACATGTCAAAAATAAATTAAAAAAAAAAACTCAGTCATGTGGCTATAATGCTATAATGTGTTTATGTGTATGTTTGTGCATTTGTATACTCATATATATCCCTCTGTGTGTGTTCATGTATATATATATATATGTATATATGTATATATATACATGTATATGTGTGTAGGTGTATATGTACACAGCCACCCACACCCATATACATATGTACACGTGTATAGTTCTATATGAACTTCATAGTCTAAAGTTTCACAGGATGGGAAGACATGAATGGGTTATGATTTGCACCATTGAAAGGAATATCCCCATTGATAAAGTCAGAGATGCACTGGCATATTAGAGTAAATCCGTTGTCTCCTCAGGTTGGAGCATTCTCAAAAGCAAGCTTTGGCAGATACTAAACTAAAAAGATTTTGAGTTTTCGTTGATGATGAATGCATCTATTATCTGGGAACCAACCATAGTAAGTGTAGAAGTGCTTATCACCAAAGGATTGGTGAAACTTCTCTGTTTCTGTCTCTCTGTTTCTTTCTCTCTGTCTCTCTCTTTCTCTCTCCTCTCTCTCTTTCTTTCTTTCTTTCTTTCTTTCTTTCTTTCTTTCTTTCTTTCTTTCTTTCTTCCTTCCTTTCTTCCTTTCTTCCTTCCTTTCTTCCTTCCTTTCTTTCTTTCTTTCTTTCTCTCTCTCTTTCTCCCTCTCCCAATCCGTCTCCCAATCCCTCTCCCCCTTCT
The DNA here is from genome assembly GCA_028646595.1 of Phalanger gymnotis. Lineage (NCBI taxonomy): Eukaryota > Metazoa > Chordata > Mammalia > Diprotodontia > Phalangeridae > Phalanger > Phalanger gymnotis. Next base: position 1,032 of record JAQQSZ010020138.1, read on the forward strand.
CTCCCTCCCCCCCCCTCACTCTCTCTCTCTCTCTCTCTCTGTCCCTCTCTCTCTTTCAACCATGGCAACTCATGAAAGCATTTATTAAGGTATAGAGGGGTTGTGGGTTACATCCACAAAGGGAATGCTTGTGTGTACTGATAAAAACATTCTAAGCTCTAAGATTCTGTTCTAAATCTATAATCCTAGTAGATGTTCCATGAGTTCTTGTTGATAGTCTTTGGTTCCATTTGGTTTACTGAACTATACTTTTTTTGTTTCAAGAGAGGAGATTATTGCGTGGTTGTCAGCTGTGAAATAATTTTTTTTAAATCCTCAAAACCGGATTAAAAACCTCTCACTGAATAGGATTTTGAAGTAATAGAAGTATATATGTATACATTTATTCGTATGTATGTAGGTATACGAGGGCAACTAGGTGGTAAAGTGGATAGAACTCTGGGTCTGGAGTCAGAAAGACATGAGTTCAAATCTAGCTTCAGGCACTTCAGGCTGGGTGACCCTGAGTAAATCACAGCTGTTTGCCTCAGTTTTCTCATATGCAAAATGAGCCGAAGGAGGAAATGACACTCCCGTATCTTTGCCAGGAAAATCCCAAAAGGGATCACAAAGGGTCAGACACAACTGAAAAAATGACTAAACAACAACCACAAGTATAGGTATGTATTTGCACGCTCTGGACAAAGAGCTCAGCACAGTCACACATTCTTATCGCTTTGGTAAGCATGCCGTGAAGTTGTTTTTTTCTTATTTTTTTTTCCCCCTTTCTTTCTTCTCTCACCTCCCCCAACCTCACCACTTCCCATCTCTGCACAGGAATATACTAATCAGGGAAATATGCGCTAGCTGTTTAGTAAAGGGGTCAAATCCATTTGGATGGAATTCCAAGCTTGCCATGATAACAATGTCAGGAAGCAAGGTCCTCAAGTTGGCTGCAGCCGGCAACTCTTTAGCGATAGATTGGTGAAAGACTTGGCCCTGGGGTGTGTGGTTTGAGAGCTCTTTGTGCTTGGAATGTTGCAATTGTTTCTGGCACAATGAGGAATCTGTACGTCCACACAGGAGAAACTAAATTACAGGAACAGAAGTTAAGTTAGAGTTCTTAATTACAAATTGGTTCCATGGTAGTCAGGTACTCCATAGGTGTGGGCCCTCTGAAAGTAAGTGGATTTATTCCTTTTTTTCTATAGTGACAGGTAGTGGTACAGTGAAAGAAAATCAAGGGATTGGGAATCCCATCTCTGCTTCTTGGGCATCATTTTCTGAATTTGTTTTGCACCAGCAATTAAATAATAAGTAAACAACTAAATAAATAGAATAAGTAAATAATGAATGAATAAATACACACATACATAAATACCTACATGCAATGAATAATTCCTTCCAGACTTATCTGTTTATCTTAATTTCTTATCTTTGTGTATTTGAGTAACTCAGGCCCTGCTACTTCAGACTTGGAAGCAATCAGAGTTATTTGTTTGTTTATTTGTTTTGTTTTTGTCCTAAGCTATCCTAGAATCTAGTTTGTTTCTAGCCTTTTCTCCATCTGATTAGGTCAATAAAAATTTATTGAATGCCAGCTGTGCATGGTAGTGTACAAGGTTCTGAGGGGAATACAGAGACACATAATAATGATGGCTCACATTTATTTAGAGCCTTGAAGTTTGTAAGCCGTTTTATATACATGATCTCAACATATATTATTATCTTTACAGTGACAGTGTGAAGTACCAGGGTCTTGTGGAAAGGACACTTCAGGAATCAGAAAGATTCCAAAGGTTCAAATCCTGAGTCAGGCATTTACTGGACATTGGGCAGATCACTTAAATTCTGTGTTTTAATTTTCTCCTTTGTTAAAAAAAAAGTGAAAAATTGAAGGGGTTTGATTCTATGGCCTCTAAGATCTCATCCAACCCTAAATGATCCTATGAAACTGAGCCTCAGGCAGGTTAAGTGACTTACTTGGAGTCCCACAGCTGGTCAGAGGCAGAATTAGTACAAGTTGTCTTGACTCCAGATGCTACCCACTGTACATTCCCTCATCCATATGACGCCTTGAAGATGAGGTTTCTGGACAAGGGTCTTCTGAACCCTTAGGTCCAGAAAAGAAACCGGACGTGTACCGAATAAGTCTAATACAAAGTAACAAATGAGAGTGAGTGAGAAGTACCAATAAACTGTTCTTAGGAGGGATATTGTGTTCTAGAGTGGTCTCTGCTTGTAGGGAACCTAGGAGTCTGTTAATTCCTTAAGTTTACAATGAAAGTTTCATTATCTGGAGAAGGCAGGGACAATTAAAGAAAGTATAGCCAAATTTGAAACAATGTGACTCCTCCTATAACATGAGTGGTGCGTACCATGTGTCTAATTCAGCATGCATGCTGGGAAAATCCATCTCCCATCTCTCCAACTCAACTGCTCCTTGGACATGGTAGCTCTGCTGCTTCCCTGTGTGTAGAGTGGGGTAGCAGGGAGATAGGTTGGGGAAGAGGAGAATATCAATGCATGCCACAGGTAAATTAAAAAGATAATTGATTTGGTCCATTTTCTGCCATTTTCACCTCCAGAAGGGGGCCTGGGTAGGGGAAGTTTTTTGTATGAGTCATTAACATTTTTGGAATTTTTCTCTAAATCTTAGCTCAGAGTCAAAGGACTTGGAGACTCAACCAAACCATGGGATGTTGCTATATTAGGTTAATATTTTGATTATTGTTATTATCTACTGTGTTATTTCCTGCAAGCCCCACGAAGCCTTTGTGTACAGCTGAAGGAGACGCAAGAACGTCATTACTGCCAGGGGCCTGTTTGCTGACAGGGGAACCTTTAAGGAGAAATTTGAAGTGGTTTTCCCCTGCTCTCCTTCCTTGAGCCTTTTGAAGATCACATCCCTTCAGGAATGTGTGGGGTAGGAAACACATTCCATTCTGTGAACCCAGAGAAATGCATGAGACAACTGGAATAGGCAGGTGGGAATGCCGGTGGCTACATCCTCCACGCCAGGCTCCAGGAATGAGCACAGAGTGCACGCAGTTAGAGGAAAACAAGCACTAGTCAGCTGGGCACGAGTGACTCATGGATTAGTGACAGTCTTTAGCCTAACACAATCGTCTCTATTTGAGAGGCAATGATCATTTGCCCAACTAGACATGCAGCCCTGCCCCATCTGGCTGCTTGGCTTTTCCTGCTTCATGAGTTGAAATCAGCATCTTGTCGGGGGCCTGGAGCAGATCATGCTTAAGTATATCACCAGAATAGCCCCATTCTGTTCTCTAAGATTCACAAGAACACTTGAACTCAATAGAGTACATATCGGTATTTTTAGGACCCTTCGATATAATTTCTGCTTGTGGTCTGTGAGGTATTCAGCACTTTTCCTGTCAAAAGTGCTACAACTGTATCACTGAGTTTGGAATCATGAAACGAGTTCAGATCCCAGACACCTACTACCTTGGCAAATTACAACCTCTTTGAGCCTCAGTCGTCTCTTTTGTAAAATGAAGGAGTTGGAATAGATGTCCTCTGAAGTCCCTTCTAAATCTAGAGCTATGATTCTATGAAAAGAATGGCAAAGCCAATACCCAGCAATGCCCTTGCTACCTTTCCCTATGCATGCTTGTGTTATCTCAAGTCCAAAACTCAGTTTACCTGAGACTCAGCACTAGGCTCTCTATTGACTCACTGCTTAAATAGTTATTACTCTTGCCCTCTTTTTTGAGAGAGAGAGAGAGAGAGAGAGAGAGAGAGAGAGAGAGAGAGAGAGAGAGGAAGGAGAGGGAGAGGGAGGGAGAGGGAGGGAGGGAGAAGAAAAGAAGGAAGGAAAGATAGGAGAAGGAAGAAAGGAGTAAAGAAGAAAAAGGGGGGAAAGAAAGAGAGATGAAAGAAAGAAAGAATTCATTAAACACTTTCTATGGTTCATGCACCATGCTAAGCACTGGTGACACTTTCTATTTTTAAGGACATTACATTGTAACTTCAACAGATCTAAAAGAATAGTGACCAGGGAGGGATATTTCAGTTAATGAAGTCACAGGAATGCTGAGTGGAATCATAGGGTAATTGGTTGACATGTTCTTTCCACAAAGAGTCATATTGATTTGATTACTGATCCCAGAGCTAGAGATAAAAGGGGGTTGGAGGGGGAGGGAAAGGGAAGGGAATGTACATCAGCAATATGGCATGGAGCAGACTCAAGAGCAGCCAGTGTAGTAAGTCTGGGTTAGGCTTCCTATGATGAAATGTTACCAATCAGAAACCCAGGTCACTTTTTAATTTCTGTATTGTACTTCTCATTTCCTCTATTGAAGAAGACAGGACTATCACTAAACTCTGGAATTTTTAGTTTCATACAAACAAACAAATAAATAAATAAATTATCTACCGCTGGTTTCATCATTTCCTCTTTAAAGCTATAGCAAGTGTCTGCTCTCATTTGTCGCTTTCTAGTTGAACACATTAATTCCTCTCCCCTGCCATCTAGGTTTCTAATGGAGCTTGAAATTAACCTGCCACATTTACCTTCACCTTTTGTGTGTGTGTGTGTGTGTGTGTGTATTTTTACATGACCAGCCTCTGGGAGGATGTTAATTCTCAAACTATCTCTGTGCAGCTTCAGAGTGGATGTGGAAGCTAGTGCTGAGTCAGCAGGAGAAAGCTTGATGAGATGAAACATCTCTTCTGAGATGAGTCTATAGAAGCTTTAATTTAATTGTCAGCAGTTGAACACAGGGACCCTAGGCCAGTAAAATGACAGACACCTTAAGACAGATACATATATATATATATGTATGTATATATATACATACACACATATATACATACACACATATGTGTGCTATGTGTATATATATATATGCAAGACTTTGCTCTGTTTAAGAAAGAAATTAATTCTTCAAAAAGAATGCTGTTTTCCTACCTTAGTCTCTCACACACACTGCATGTGAATGAGAAGGTATGTACACTGGATTGGTTCATAAGGGTGGGATTTTCTCCCAGGTATAATCAGTGTTGGTTGTATAAGACAACCATAATTGCTATTTAGCATGTATTTGCCCAGTGTTGGGGAATACAGGTTGTATGTTCTATGGCAATTGGCAGAATCCTTAGTGGAGCTGACTGGAACCTACTTGGGTTTAATAAAATGACCTGAGTTTCCACCTTCATTGAGCCAAGACTATGCTGGCTCAATTTGGCCCATATATTACTTCATAGAAGCTAGAAAGCTATTTTAGAGCTATGGAATTTGAGAGCTGGAAAGAAGCCTGAAATCAACAACTCCAAAACACGGATCTCTGCCATACCCTCACACACACACACGCACACACACATATACACACATACACATCCCACATACAGAGAGAGAGAGAGAGAGAGAGAGAGAGAGAGAGAGAAGCTTGTTGCACTAGGGACACATATTCACTCAAAGAAGATCCCTGTGCATTGAACTTGGAATCAAGAGATTGGGTTTCAAGTCCCTGCTAGGTCATTGCCCATGTGACCTTGGGCAGGTCACTGAATTCTCTTCCCTCTAACTGTAACATGAGTGGGAAAGGTTTAGAGGATCTCCAAGATGCCTAAGAGAGATATGGAGTCCTTAAATTTCATATTTCTGACTGGATTTTTTTCCATGGCAAAGCCTTCATTGTTCAAAGACCAGTCAGCAAACATTTATCGAACATCTACTATGTGCCAGACATTGTGCTAGGTGCTAGAGGTGCATAGACAAAAATAAAACAGCACCTGCCCTCAAGGAGCTTATGTTCTATGATTTCTTCAAGGTGGGGAATCTTTCCACTGGCACCGCTTACAATTCTCTAATCTATGCTTTAGTATATGGTCTTCTTGCACCCAATGGTCAACCCTCAATGAAGCTAATTCCCAAATGACACACAAATTGAGATCTTACTTGGAGCCTTTCCTTGGAGCCTTCCTAAAACCTGTCAGACCTTATACTTTACTGGTACAAACTCTGACTGAATCCAGGGTCTCCTCCATGCTGGGGTGAGGCAGGATTTCAGGGGTACCTCTGCATACAGCAGGTGCTTGGTAGATGTTTGTCCAGGTGACCTTCAATGAATGGACTTTCACCTGGAGAAGTCTGTCTATGAAGAATGTACAACAAAACCACCTCATTTCTTCTTTCTTGGAGTCATTATATTTAGACTGGAATGAGTTGTAGCCAGAAGGCATAAATGTATGAATTCTACCACCAGGTGGCACCAGATAATTTCTTTAGAAAATTTTCTTTAGTCCTTCAAAGCATTTGAGCCTGTCTTCAGACTCTCAAGGGTAGCATCACCCCTTTCAATCTTCTTCCTTGGTACTTTGGGATTCAGGAGCCACATGCTTAGTTTGTATCCTATTGGCTGTCTAGAACATACAACAGCCGCTCAGGGTGCTATCATTTCCCTGGAGGGCTTTAACATGGAAATGCAGATAAAATAAAAGGGAACCCTAGGACTGTGAGAGAGTTTCAGACAGACTCAAATCTAACATAAATATTGTTTCCCTTTGGCCTAGATTTTGTGTCACCTGAACTTTGGGAGTTTTAGGTAGCCAGGGGAAAGTACAGAAGAATTCTGAGGGCTAAGAGCTCCCACAAATAGTTAGGGGGATGGTACCAATGTGAGTGCCGGGGAAAGGGTAGGGGGAGTGGGAGGAGGCAGACTTTCAACCCCGAGCCTGGAAATCTCAAGGGGGCACCTGTACTGAAACACTCAACATGATGAGCTATAGGCTTTCTGTTCCTTGTAATTCACCCACACTTTGGTTTTGTTTCAGGCCCTGAATCTGTGTTTGTTTCTCTGGCTAAAAATGTGGGTTCTATGACTTTGAAATTTATGGATTTTTAAAAATTTTACACTAGATCTTGGTAGCAGTTGACAGTATTACAGCACTTTAGGGTTTACCTATGAGTGAGGAAGTTGATACTCAAAGAGTGTGGGATTTTGCCTGGGTCACAGTACCATGCCAGAGAGGTGGGATTCCAAACCACTTCTCGCCTGACTCCAAATTCAGCATTTTTTTGTTTCATGTCTACTACAGTATAGTAGGGTTGTTGAAGTAGGAGAAAGAAAGGCATGTTTTGTAGCCCCTTAAGGAGGCACTAGGGTACAATGTAAAGGGTTCTGGGCTTTTTTTCATAATTGATTAAAAATTTTAATTGATATCTTTTGCTCTTATATCACTTTATTTCTCAATATATCGTTTCCCTTTCCTCTATCCAGTGAGCCATGCCTTATAACAAAGAATAAAAAAGAGAGGAAAGGGGGAACATTGACTAAAACTAACCAATAAACCATCAAAGTCAAAGTCTACTTTACAAAGATTGTTTTATTTCAATTGTGCTTATTGATACAGCTTACTAATGAAAATAACCAAATGCATTCCCGACTGTGCCTCTAAAAGAAGTTAACATTATCATCCTCAGTTTTACCAGTCTAGTAGTCCAACAGCTTCACTGCCTCAGTCATGGGAGGGAGAGGTTTGAATATTTTCAAATGTGCATATCGATCATCCTCAGTATTTACCTTTACATAATACATGGTCCCAGAAACCACTTGGGTTTTGTACTCTACAGCCTCAAAGCTGTCATATTTTTCATTGCACTTTTCTTCCAACTGTGACTTTGCCATGTGTTTAGTCACCACGCTAGGTACTAGGGATACAAAGACAAATAATCCCTCTGTTTAACCTCTTTAGCTATCTTCTGGATTTCTGGGGTTGCAGGTTTAGTTTCACTTAAGCCTGCAGTCATCATTTTGGTGGTGGTTGATTTGCAGAGACGGATGCTGGACCTGAAATGATGAAATGATAAGGTCAGTCATCTTGACTCCAGTTTTAAAGGCAGGGCTCTGATCTTAAAGTTAAAGGACATGAGTTCAAATCCCAGCTCTACCCTTTACTGCCTCTGTGACCTTTGGCAAGTGCCTTCACTGCTCAGCTCCTTACTTCAAAATAAAGGGACTGAACTATATGGTCTATTCCAACTCTAAATCAATGACCTTTTAATGTTATAATCCTCTCTCAACTACCCAAGGAAAACTGTGGCAGAAATAAGATACTGAGAAATGTTGCACAATTTGTACCATTTTAGAATTCTTTTTTTAAAAGATTTTTTATTGTTAATTTATGGAATAAAACAAGCATTTTTATAATATAGTATAATAAAAAAGATGAGTTCACATGAAACTGCAAATCTATTATGTACAACTTGCTCTTCCTTTTAAATACATAATAAAGTCATTATATATATATATATATTTTTTTTTTCCTTTTTAACCTCCCCTCTCCCTTCCAGAGATGGTTGCCATTAGATGCGAATATGTATGTATATGTTCATTTATGTATATATGTAAAATCATTCCAACAAAAATGTTTCCAAATCAAATCAACAGGTGTGATCTATGGAGTCAGTAGAAATAAACCTGAATTGAAGGGAGGGGCAAATGTCTAAAGATTGGATTAATCAGTCAAAAAGCATTTAGCACCTATGGCATGCCAGGTACTATGCCAGGCCAAATACAAAAGGGAGATATCCCTGACCTCAAGGAGCTTGCATTCTGTTGGGATTAAGGTGTGGGAAGGTCACAAAACAAACTAATAATGGAAGGAATTAATTTATACAAAAATTTGTTTTGTATTTATAGATACCTACTCTGATCCCAGGCAGCCATCTTGCCAGTTCAGGGTGTTGTTAAATCGATGAATCGAGTGAGTTATTGACAGTCAATTATGGATAGAAGGCTTTGGCCCAGAGTACTTTATTTTTTCTGAAAATCAATATTTGGAAACAATTGCTTTATGATTGTGCTGTTTCCTTAGTAAATCAGAATTTACTGACTCTACATAGTGGTTAAACAGTACAATGGGTTACCCAAGGAGCTGTCCACAGGCAGTAAAAATAATGGGTGGTCTCATCTACATGAGTGTGGTCTTAGCAATGGTTTCAGAAAGAACTAGATTTTTTCTATTAACCCAGCTATGGCCGCTCAGAACACTGCATGTCGACTCCTTTCAGTTCCTTCACTAACTAGTTGTGCCACCTTTGGCAACTCATAACTTCTCTCTGCCTTAGTTTCTTCATCTTTGATGGAGGTATACCTTAAGGTGAGTTAGGAGGAGAAAGGGGGACAGCAGATGTAGGAGCACTTTGAAAAGTGAAAAAAGAAGAAGAGAGAG
>JAQQSZ010020139.1:0-10208 GCA_028646595.1 Phalanger gymnotis
TTGAGAATTCTGGTAACTGCCACAACTCAGTGATTCATGGCCCTGATGCCTGCTCCGCTGGACTCCTGGTTTAGTCCGTCTTGGAATGGCCCATGCTGGGCTATGTTCTGCTCCCAGCACTATGCAATAGACCCTTCCCAGCAACCATCCAGGCCATCCTGGGCTGGAGACCTGCTTCCCTCTGTTATTTTGTGGGTTCTATAGCTCTAGAATTGTTCAGAGCCATTTTTACAGGTGTTTGGAGGGATTTGGGGGAGAGCTTGTGTGTCCCTGCTTTCCAGCCACCATCTTGGCTCTGCCTCTCCTTGTAATTTTATCTTGATCAGATTGTGCAATGGACAATGAGTTGGGACCAGAATTTAAAAGGAAGAGGAGAGTAGACTGGATTGCCTCTGGAAAATTTCAGATCTCCTTTAATGACCTCAAGCTTCTTTACACAAAGGTCCATCAAGTTATAGCACTAGTATTCTATTGGTGTCATTTAATGGCTGTGAGTAATAGAACACGATTTTTCCTAAACAATTATGAAAGTACTACACAGAGGGCATTGAAGAGTCATGTGATGGGCATTGGCAAGCCACACCATAAAACAGATCTGAAAGTACCAAGATCTGTAGTAATGGACATCAGTGAAGACATATATGATTGAAGAAGATGAGTTGACCATCTAATGGGAGTAGGGGATAGCAAAAGTACTTCCCTAGTATCTTTGTGATATCCTGAGAAAGAAATGAAGGCCTCTTCCCTGCATGCTGAGTAGATCTTTTATGGTGAACTTATTGGAGAACATGGATGAGAACCACACAAGGAGGGCTGACATGGATGGACTGTGATCTGCATTGTGGAGGAAATGTCAACACTGATAATATTACAGATCCATTAGTATTTCTGAATGCTTTATTTAAAGGATAGGCAAGAATTCAACTTGAAATGAGGAGGAGGGAAGACGTCAGGCATAAGGAACAATACAATGAAAGTCACAGAGGTGAGACAACACGGTATATTTGAAGACACAGAGTTCAGTTAAAACAGAATGAATTTGCAGAAGTAAAACATTAGTTAATACTAAAAGGACAAAGTGGTACCAGATTTTGGATGGTCTTGAATGACCAGCAAAGTTGTTTGAACTTTGCTAGTAGGTGATAGATAGAAATCCACTGAAGATTTTTTTTCACCTAAATGATGCAACCATACCTATGCATAAGAAATATTATTTTTGCAATAGTTAAAAAAGGTGATTAATTGGAGGGAGGGCAAAGTATAGAATAAGTAGCAGCTAGATGGCGTGGTGAGTAGAGCACCGGCCCTGGAGTCAGGAGGACCTGAGTTCAAATCCGGCCTCAGACACATGACACATGTACTAGCTGTGTGACCTTGGGCAAGTCACTTAACCCCAATTGCCCTGCCAAAACAAACAAACAAACAAACAGGAATAGAATAAGTAAGACTTCTAAGGAGACTCTTGCAAATATTCTATGTAGGTAATAATGAGGGAATTATTAAATTAATGCTAGTGAAAGCAATGTAGCATCTAAAGACAAAGCAGAGATATGTCATGGAGGTGGTATAGCTATGATAAGATACTGTAACTGATAAGACATGAGAAGTGAGGGAGAAGGAACAGGCAGGGAAAACCTCAAGCCTTTAAATATGGGACATGGAATGAATGGTAGTACCACAGAAAGAAATAATGAAGTCAGAAGAAGGAATAGTTTAAAGAGAGAAAAAACAAACAAACAAAAAAACAGGCCATGGTGTGTGGTGGGAAAAGTGTTGCAAAATGTCATATGTTCAAATTCCAGATCTGGTACTGTCTCTTTGACCTCGGATAAGTCACTTGTCTTCCCAGTCCCCAGCTTTCTTATCTGTAAAAGAAAGTGATGGGGAGGGAAAGAGAGGAGATTTGACTAAATGATTTCCAAGGTCATTTCTGGTTCTAAATCAGTGAAACCATAATGAGCCTAAAGAAAGCACAGAAATGAAGATGTTGTACTTGTGAAATTATAGGATAAGTAAATATTCAATTTACAAAAATTTGATTTATGCAGATTTACAGGAACAGCTATTTCAAGTGAAGCAAAACTGTTTTGGCCCTGGTAGTTGAAGTTAGTAAAAGATGTTTTCAAATGTGCCTGAATACCAAGGGATGGTTAATGCCTGGTAAGAATCCAGATCACTATCCTAAAGAGAAAATAAACATACATTTTTGAAACCCATATAATGCTGAGATTCCCTAGTGGAATTAAACACACACCATCTGTTATAGATATGCGCAAGGAAAATTTGGAGATAGAGAAAGAAACCTCCACAGAGACAATAAAGAATGCCCTGCTATTGAATACTGGGATACACAGACCTTGAAGCTGAACAATTTTGAATTACACTTGGATTTTGAGATAAACCACAGAGAAAATACATCGTTTTGACTTCTTTATTTCCTGAAGGGAATAGAGGACAATGCTGGGCCTTAAATAAGAAGTGAAAAGGTATATATTTTGTCATGTGAATATTCCCTCCCCCCCACCTCTCTCTCTCTCTCTCTCTCTCTTTCTCTTTCTCTTTATCTCTCTCTTCCCTCTCTCTCAGAAGTAGGATCTCACATCTCCAGAATTAAAACATTCTGCTGTTAGCAGTAATTATCTTCATTATTATCTCCTATTTTGGATTTTCTCTTGCAACATCATTTGTTTTAGAACTTTTTATTTCCCACAGTAGACAGTTCATTGCAAGTAAGGTTTGTTTCATTCTCTGTACCTGTATCCTTGTTGCCTAATGTAATGTCTGGCACAAAGTATGTGCTTAATTAATATTTATTGATTGTTTGAAGTTGACTCTTGCCAGCATGGTATAGTGGATAAGGCACTGGATTAGGAATCAAGAAGACCTGTATTCAAATTATCCCTCAAAAATTTACTAGCTTTGTGACCTTGGACGTGTCATTTGATCTCTGTAAAATAAGGGGTTTGGACTTGGCCTCTAAATCTATGTGATGCCTGCTTTTCTGCAGGGTCCTAGCACCTGGATATTGTAACAACAATGTTGCTACTTGCAGCTACTGTGGCTGTGTAAAACCAACAAAACCAGTACACAGGAAGGCTGCTACTACAGGTTCTTTAATCTGTTTTTCTAAGGAAAGCAACTTTAAGGGGATTAACAATCCCACTGCAATTAAACAAACACTCATACACACACACCCACACATACCCACACCCACACCCACACACACACACATATATATTTATATATATAATTCACTAGTTCAGAAGGAAAAGTCAGTGCCCTGTAAATACAAACAGAAACTACAAGCAGAGACAATATAAATAGAGCAAACACACCCAGTTATTAACAGACAGGCCTCTAGCTGTCTGACCAAAAAATTACAGTTATCAGAGAGAGAGGATCAGCATCTGGGTTTTCAATGCCAGTGGGTTCCAGCAGCTACCCAGAGTCTAGTCTGGTCAAATCGCACGACTCTTCCAGTGAGTGGCACCCCCAAACAAAACGCCAACCTCTGAGTTTATATACCCTGTTCAGGGTCAAAGGGCGTCACAACCATGCGACTCAAAGCTATGTGAACCAGGCTTTCCCTTGACATAAGCAGGTCATCAAAGACTGATTTAATCAAAGAAATAAAGGCCAGATTCATCAAAGGCACTTGATTACCTCAGTGGTCCAAAAGGGAAAACAGTAAAAACAAGTCCCACCCTAATTACCAATACAGAGATTCTCTGGATCTGTCATGATAAAAAAAAAAAAAGGAGAGGGAAAAAATTATGTGAATTCTCAGGGCTCTTTTGAGCTACCAAATGGAAGGTAGAAACTTTTATTTAAAAAAAATCATTGAGATAAATCCAAGGTTGGACAAGCATGTAACTGTAAAAACATAGATGCTTAAAATATAAGAGGTTCAAAGGTGCAGAACACTTCTCATTGAGGGTGTTTTCCCTTGGATGTTAGAAAGAATTAAATAAAAAATATTATGATAAAAGGTTGTTCATGATATCACTGCGGTGTTGGTAAGGCCTTGAACAAAGAGTACCTTTAACTTCTTTCTCTAGGACCTGAATCTTTGTTTCTTTTCTTTGCCTCATGTTATTAGTGAAGCAAACATACTTTACACACTTCCTTTCGAACATTACACCATTGTTCCAAACCCTGCTCTTTTCTCATGTGAGGTAGGAATAGAAAGGAGAAATTTACAGGGTTAATTTAATTTAATTAAAATTAATTTATTTTTTTTTCTTGCTTAATTGCTTGGTTATCCACTAGGGGTGACATGTATATTAGGGGCTTCAGACAAGCCACTCTAGAGAAGAGCAGTCTGTGGTCAGTGATACCACTTATCCCAGACTATTCTGTGATCTCTGTGATGATGGTTACTCACATTACACCACACTATTAGGCAGGCTCTACACTCTAGGAAACACAACCTTTCCTTAGTCACTGAATGAGAGGTCATATAGGACAGTGGGAAAAGCACTGAATGGATAGTTAATAGAACCCCAGTTAATAGAACTGGGTTCCAACACTAGGTCTGTCATTCCTACCTATATGATCTCGGACTTCATTTCTCCCCAGCTATAAAATGAAGAAGGTGGACTAGAGGATCTCTAAGATACCTTCCAGCCCTATTGATCACTAATGTTATGAATTACACAACTCAAACAAAAGAATATGGAACTTGCAGAAATAAAGAGGTATAGCTAACTTAAGTTCGGAAGAAGATATGAGTTGGGTTCCCTCGAGGTTTTTTGTAACAGTAGTTCCAACTCAGAGCTATCATAGTTGATAACCTCAATGTACTTAGATGACTGGAAATGCAGAAATCAAAATCATAGGGTCATTGACTAAGAACTAGAAGGCATCTCAAAGAATTTTAATAAGCAAGGGGTAATTCTTAGTATGTCTGCTTTGCTGTGGTTGACTAAGTACCACTCTGCATTACTGTATTTATAGGTAAAAGGCAGCTGGTGACTCAGCGGATAGAGCACAGGGCCAAGAGTCAGGAAGACCTTAATTCAAATCTAGCCTAGGATGCTTCCTAGCTGTTCGACACTGGGCAAGTCACTTAATCTCTGATTGCCTGACAAAATGTATCCACTAGATGTATTGGAGGAGGAAACGGCAAACTACTCCAGTATCTTTGCAAAGAAAACCCCAAATAGGGTCATGAAGGATTAGACAGCACTGAAACAACTGAACAACAATTCATAGGTAGAGTTACCCTGCTGAAGGCACAGGTTTTTGTACAATTATCAGAGCTAAGATAATCATCTCATGGGTAACTCACAATATTCCCATGGCTATCTGCTACAACTGTCACTTGAGGGAGGGTAGAACTCTAGAAGTCTAGATGTACACTCTATGGTGCTGCATACAAGGAGTCAGCAGCTGAGGCTCTAACAAGCAGATGTCAAGAGTCAGCATAGACTATGGATCTAGAATCCAAGGAGATAGTCTAGATAACAGGGATTATGATCCAGATTAGAAATCTAGGCAAGAGTCAGGGAGCAACAGTAGCAAGAAAGACCTTTTTTTCCCAGTCAAACCTTTGCCACAGCAAGGAAGCTTATATATAGTTTCTGTTAGGTCAGGAGCCAATCTCCAAGCATGGTTAGCTTGGGGCTTATACATTACATTAAGTAGAATCAACTGGTGCAGTGGACAATGCAAGGTCAGAGAGAAGAGCAGGTTCTGATAGATAACACCTGACAACCTCATAGCAAATCCTGAATCATGACAAAAAAATTGCCTAGATGATCTACATTGATAGCCATTGATGAACTCAAGAATATTTGTTCATATATTTATACCCAGAGTGTTGTTCAAAGATTAGGAAAGATTAGGATTATATTAAAATATATCTTAAATATATAAAATATTAGGAAATATTGTACTTAGTTAAGTGGAGTCAATGTGGTTTATTAGCTCTGCTATGTTCTCCTTTGGTTTTAGACCTCAATAAAGAAATGAATAGAAGTGAATGAGAGGCTTTAGAAAAAGTTCTGACCTTAGACTCTGAGAACCTGGGTTCAAATTCCTGGCTCTGTTACTTACTACCTATGTGTCTTGGGGAAATCACTTAATCTCTCTGTGCTTGTTTCTTTATCTGTAAAATGATGGTGTTCAACTATGTAGTTTCTGAGGTCCCTGCCCTAAATGTATCATACTTTGATGATACCTTTACTTCTCTGGAAGAGTATGGGTTAAGCTTTTTGTGGCTCTCATGTGTTTTGTCCTGAATTGGGGTTTTTGTGTTTACTTAAACATGAGAAGATTTTCAAATCTGATGATGCTTTTGTTCTCTTCCAAAAGGAACTGAATAGGAAGGCAGAATATATCTAAGCCAGTTCTTCCGGGATCCTTATGAGGAACTGGTCTCAAAGATCTGGTGGGTTTGAGACTGAAAGCAGATGCCAATGGAAATGCTTGGTTGAAATTGAGGAGGGAGAAGAGAAGAAAGAGAAGAAGAAAGAGGAGAGTGAGAATAAAATTGAGGAGGTGGAATGAAATCCTTCAGATAAGATCTTAAAGACTTCAGGTAAATAATTTTTTTCAGACTTTTCTAGGTTGAACCTTAATCCACACCACAACCTTCAATATCTCCCCTATCCCTTACTCCACTAACTGCTTATCCTCTTAGGGTCTTCGTGATGAGTCACCCATTCTTTGGGGTGAAGTCTAGACCCAGCCAAAATAGACAAACTTTCCTAGTTAATCCCAGGCCCCCGATAGTTCTTCCCTGCCTGAACTCCAGGTTCCTGGCCCTGAGAAGAATCACTTGGTAGGGGAAGATGCTGAGGAGATACTACCTCCTTCTCATTCCTGAGAGCATTGAAGATCTAGCCTTCATCTTTCCCAAGTTTCTCTGCTGACAGACCTCAAAAAAAAAGCTATCAGGAAAGGGCAATCACAGGCACTCCTCTATCTACCTCACCTTTGTTGTCTTGTGTCAAGGGGAAGACCCCATCCCTGCTTCCCCCAACTCGTGGTCTTAGCTTCAGCTGGTTGTTTAATGAATGCATCCTAAACATTCCCAGGGAAAGGTGAGGGCCTGGGGCTCTATGTCTCCTGGGAGCCAAAGAAACCAAATCTCCCAGATAAGGGGACAGAGACTACTGAGAGGACGGAGTTTTCCTCCCATTTGTGTCAGATCATTCTGTGTATTGCTAAACTCACTGCCACCCCTTCCCCAGCTTCCATGAGAAGCCCTTCCCCCATCCCCTCTTACATGCTGAAGGAAGAGAAGGAGGAAGAGAAGGAGGAGGAGGAGGAAGAGAGGAGGAGGCAATTCTATTTTAGAGGGGAAGATGCAGAACAAAACAGAGAAAACATGGTTTTTCTAACCTGTCGTGTCTCCAACTTTTTTATGAACAAGGTACAGGAAGAGGAGAAAGGTAACCTTAGCTTTAAGTCAGTCAGTAACAATGCTAAAATGATGTGGACCTGGAATGCAGGTGCCAAAAATAAACCCCAAAGGAAAAGTATATTGGAAAGAAATGAAAGAAGAGCAAGATTCAAGGTCAGTGTGAAAGTCCCCCTGAGACCTTCTTAAAGAATTAGCTCTGGGTAAATAATGAATGCTCTTAGTGCCTGGTATTTTCATTGAAATGGATTCTTTCCCTTTAAATTTATATATGATGCCGAAAAGCTTCTTGATATTGGTTGAGAATTTCAGGTAGCCTGGTCATAATTGTCAAACACTACAGTTTTTAATAATAGATGTGAGCCTTGAAGTATTTTCCTCACTAGTGGTTATATATTCATGCTGATCTATAAACACTGCCATATACGTCATGAGAGAGTGAGTTGATATTGTCAGTATGACCTTTGGCCTTAGAACAAATCAAAGTTAACCACCTCATAGGTTATTGAACCTTTAAACAGGGATTTAATTTAACCAATTGGGCCGATACCAAGCAATATGGGACTTTAATTATTTAGCTTGGATATTATCCCTGTCCTCGAGGACCTTACACTATAGCCTATGAAATCATTGCTATTTTTATTTTTAAAATTTATTTTATTTTTAAAATTTTATTTTAAATCATTGTGTTTTGTGTATATGTGTGTGTGTGTTATTCTTTCATGTCTGAAATCTAGGGAAAAAAAACTTTTTAGGTTCCCCATGTATGATGACAGTATTCATTTTGGTACCTAGTGCTAAACCAATAATGGAACTTAATTTTACTCAGTTCATTAAAGTAGGTTTTTATGGAGTAAGGATGTTGCTAATGGACATTTTATTTTGGAAAAAAGAATATATTTTCAATTGTCTGTAATCATGCTTAGCATATTACTATCAGATGAGTGAATTCTCCTGGAATTATGGAGTTGGAAGGTACCTAAGAGATCATGATTTCCAGTCTCTGTCTGATGCTTAAAACCTTCCTATGAGACCCCTAACAAATGTTCATCCAGTCTCTGAAAATACTGAGTGACAAGGCATTCACTACTTCTCGATGCAACTCATTCCAATTTTGGGCAGTTTTTTTTAATTTTTTGGGGGGCAGGGCAATTGGGGTTAAGTGACTTGCCCAAGGTCACATAGCTAGTAAATGTGTCAAGTGTCTGAGGCCGAATTTGAACTCAGGTCCTCCTGACTCCAGGGCCGGTGCTCTACTCTCTGCGCCACCTAGCTGCCCCCTTGGGCAGTTCTTTCATAGAATTCTAACAGATCTGTGTCTAGAATCTCAGTGGCACAGGTACTCCAGAGACACAGATCACAACTGATCATTGTCTACCAATCCTGCACACCTCCCGCCTGTGTTTTCCTGAGTTTGCCATATTTCAGGGGTATAATGGGACTGGTTTTCACAATCTGGGGAGAACCAACTGTTAAATTTTCAGAGTGAGCATTTATACCTCAGAAATTGGAAAATTTTACAAATCAGGGCTTGATTTATTATTTTGTTGATTAGTTTAGAAACTAATGGAGAAAATGTTAATAATGCAGATTAAAGTTAAAAGTGTATCATGAATACGTTTTCCCCCCTCAGAGAGTTGGGCGCTAAACATTTAGCAGCATATTACCAGATCTACCCAACCTATTAGAGGCCATCTCAATGTTCTATTGACATGTTTAATGTTATTAAAAGAAAAAACATGAATGAATGAATAGAATTTATTATTTCCTATGGGCCAAACATGGTTCATTCGTATACAAATACAAAGGCAAAGCAGTTCTTACCCTCACCATTACCCTTACCCTGTCCATTTTCAGTGTTTGTCAATAGATAGTTGATAGATAGATAGATAGATGGATGGATAGATGGATGGATGGGTAGATAGGGAGAGAGACGAGAGAGAGAGAGAGAGAGAGAGAGAGAGAGAGAGAGAGAGAGAGAGAGAGAGAGAGAGAGAGAGAGAGATGAGAGAGATATATGAGAGAGAAATGAGAGAAAGAGAGAAAAGGTGAGGCAGAAAGTTAGGGAGATCCTCCTATGTGCCACGTGGCAATGTGCTATTGGGGATAGAAAGACCAAAATCAAATAAAATAACCCTTTCTCTTAATAAACATATATGTCTTTCATCTCTACCCCATCTTTATCTATCTATATCTATGCACATTGATATGTATTGTTATGTGTATTCATATCCCTATCTATATGATCTATATATCTGTATCTACATCTAGATACTAGGTGGTTGTTTTTTAACTCTGAAGCCATAAGAAAATGGTCGATCCAATTCTGAAATTCTTTATCCATATGACAGCCATTCAAATGTTTAGGACAGGGAGGAAATGAAGTATATTGTCAGCAATTATGTGGGCAATGTGCATCTTGGTTGCTAAGGGGCACAGTGTTTGCAGTACAATATTGGGCTTGGAGTCAGGAAGACCTGAGTTAAAGTCCTGCCTCAGATACTTACTATCTGCATGTTCCATAGCAGTCACTTAAAATTCTCATGTCTCAGTTTCTTCAACTGTAAAATGGGGATAATAGTAGCACCCGCTTCTCAGGGTTGTTGTGAAGATCAAATGAAATAATATATGTAAAGTGTTTTACAGAATAAAAAATACTGTATCAATGCTATAATTATTATTTAGGTAGGGTGGCATTATCTGTAGCATTTAAGGAGCAGAAAGAGCTATTCCACAATTCTGGCATTTAATTAGGCTGTCCATAATCTTTCTGCCTTTAAGCATATTTGAGGAATCACAGAGCCAGGGTCAGACCCAGGTAAGACTCTGGGACTAGGGAAAG
>JAQQSZ010020140.1:0-10207 GCA_028646595.1 Phalanger gymnotis
CCCCAATCTGGACTGGACTTAGATCTTCAGCAGGCTCTTCACTCCTGCTTTGATCCACCACTTAATTCCTCCCACCAGGTAGGCCTGGGGCCAGAAGCAACTGCAGCTGTAGTTCTGTAGCTGCCCCACCTCTGCTGCCCCTGGGGTAGTGGCCAAACTGCAAACTCTATCCCAGTCCCCAGCAGCTTTTCCCACTAACCTACTCTGTTGTCTTTGGTGTTTGTGGGTTGAGAAGTCTGGTAACTGCTGCAGCTCACTGATTCAGGGAGCTAGGACACACTCCGCCCGGCTCCTGATCTCCTTGGTCCACGCCGCTCACTCTGGGCTCTGCTCCGCTCAGCTCCGCTCCCCTCTGCTCCCAGCTCAGTGTGGGATAGACCTCACCCAGAGACTATCCAGGCTGTCCTGGCCTAGAGCCCCGCCTCCCTCTGCTACCCTGTGGGTTCTGCAGTTCTAGAATTGGTTCAAAGCCATTTTTTTTATAGGTTTTTGGAGGGACTTGGCGGGGAGCTCACGCTAGTCCCTGCTTTCCAGCTGCCATCTTGGCTCTGCCCCCTCAGAGAATCCATCTTTACCTTCAATGTGTAGCCTTTCCTGATTCCTCTAGCCTCTAGTTTTCTTTCCTCAAACTAACTTATATTTAACCATTTTGCATTTATTGTCTTTATATTTGTTTTGAGTATATTTACATATGTCCTTGTTGTCTCCTCCATTAGAAGGAAGCTTCCCATGAGTAGGGATTGTTTTCTTATTTGTATCTGTGTTCCCAAGGCCTAACACAGGATGTAGCTCGTAGAAGGTGCTTAATAAGTATTTGTTGCTTGTTTGCTTGAAGACAATGCCTAGTCATCAGCCGTGAAGTGTTTCAGAGGACTGGCATGAAGAGTACACAGTCCAGAGTAAGGATCTAGGGTCTTAGAAGATCAAGAGTCTTCTTTCTAGCCAGCCTGGGGAGAAGAGGTGTTCTGGGATATTCAGGAAACAAAAGGAAATGTTGGCTATTCGAGGAGAAACTTCCAAGGACTTGGAAAAATAAACCTGGAAAGGCTGGGGAAGTGTAGCCACTCTTGTTTGTAGGGTTGAGAGCTGCACCCTAAACTTTCTAGGGCAAGGTTATCTGGCCCTAAAACAAAGGAACTTTCCTTCTCATCAGTGTTAGGGTGGTATAGCCACCCCTATTTCCAGAACTGAGAAGAAGGTGTTCAATTTTCAAAGAGAAATTTCTAGGCCCAAGAAATGTACAATGCCCATACCTTGGCAAACATTGGGTAAGTTTGAACTCAGACACTCTTTCAAGCTTGTGTGTGAGCAACACATAGCACTTTGGGGAAGCCAGGACAACCTCACAACTCAGGAACAATTGGAACAAAGAGAGAGAGAGAGAGGAAAACTTCTTCCATGGAAAGAATATGTTATCCTTTTTCCACCACCATATCCCCACCCAATCTCTAGTGCACATACAAGTACAGAAGATCCTTGGAGAAAAACATGAAAGTAATGTGTTTATTGTCTTTATTATTATTTTTTAATTCACAGTGCCATGTTCTTGATCATTCAAATGCCTTGGGATATAAGTTAAAATGAAAACATCCACTGAAAACCAAACGGCAGTAATTAAAAACAGCACAGACCAATTACCAGCTTCGATGTGCCATGCCCCTGGGATAGCCATTGGAGAATAACAGTGTCATAACAGAATTAGAAGGATGGCAGCAATCCAGAAACTATCCAGACCTGCTGGGGCAGGGCAGGCAATCAGAAAACATTCAGAAACTGGGTAAGTATAGCCCAGTGACCCAAGACTCCAAAAGGAAAGATTTTTTAAAATTATGATTTTAAGGTGATGAGCAAAACTCAAGAGCAAAATAGAAATGGAGTCATCACGAATCATCCTAATGGAGAAGAAAAGGAGGAGATAACTGAGGAGGCTGATGTGACTGCATAGGGAGCTCTCCAGTGAGCTCATATTTTAAATGGAGCAGGATGAAAGATAAAAGGAAAGATACTTAACCAAAGAACAAAGATATGAGGGTGGCCTGGAACTGTGAGAGTGGTGTTCAGAAAGCCCAAAGTTCAGGACATCTTGAGGCTTATAAAAACTTCTAAGAGCAGCAGAAAACTTTAAAAAAAAATCCTTCATTTTGGGGAAAGAAGAATAAGAAA
The DNA here is from genome assembly GCA_028646595.1 of Phalanger gymnotis. Classification (NCBI taxonomy): domain Eukaryota; kingdom Metazoa; phylum Chordata; class Mammalia; order Diprotodontia; family Phalangeridae; genus Phalanger; species Phalanger gymnotis. The sequence continues at coordinate 2,164 of JAQQSZ010020140.1, forward strand.
CGGAAAGTTCCATTGCCCAGATAGGATAGAAGAAGCAAAACATATATTTCCTCAGTCAAGAGCAATTATCCTCAAGTTGGAAAAGATTGACCAAGCTTGGTTAAGAGGGAAATAAAGCCCAAGACAGGTGAAGTGTCTATGGATATTTCACTGCAGAAATCCCTGCAGGAATAGATACAGCATGGGATGATGGGGTGTGGCCATGATGGGGTGTTTCAATAAGTTTCTCTCCTTTCCCAGGTGAATTATATTCCAGGTACTAAAGATCTAGGAGATGTGATAAGTGAATTGCTGCTTGTGACCTTTAAGCATTCAGGGAAAATGAGAGAGGTGTTAGAAGACTGGAGATGTACAAATGCTTTTTGGGTTTTGAGAGAAGGGAGGAGATCAGCATGCAGGATAAAATATAGACTCTTCATCCAAACACTGAAGGCCCTCAATAATATGGCTCTCACCTACATTGGCAGCCTTAGTTTCCATTACTCTTTCTTAACTCTTAGAATTCCTTAAAAGCTCAGTTGAAATGCCACCTCCAATATCTCCCAACTGCCAATGCTGCCTACATCTTACAATTACCTTGTATATTGAAATTTACTTTTTATATATTTTGCACATAATCACATGTATATGTCACCCAGGGCTCAAATCTAAGAAAACGATTCTTAGTGCTCTGTATCTGCATGAAGAATAAGGGATGGAATTCAGAAAACCTTGGGAGAGGGGAGATCTTGGTCTTCTGGCTTGTACCTTTAAAAGGACACATAACGTTCTAGACTCCTTGTGGGGAGAGGCCCTGAGAAGAAGCAGACATAGAAAGGATTCAATACCTCGGTCATGTCCTTATTCCCAGTTTGCTACTGTCTCTCACTATCTCATTCTCCCACTGGAAGATTTTGTTCATTCTGTGTATTGTTTGGCATGTTTTCATACCTATAACCTCTCTGATTTCTATTTGCTGTCAGCTTGGATAAATGGGTTTATTCACTGTGTGTGGTGGTCTTTGTGTAACTCTCATTTGGTGAGAAGGAAGTCAGCCCTTCAGATATAGGATGAGACACTACTTTCCTGTTAAGAGAGAATGACAGGAGCACAGTTTGAACCTACAAGTTATTTTCCCTAGACTAACAATATTTAAGGGGGACAGATAGATATAATTTTGGTCTAGTATCCTCTCTGTAGAAGAGTGAGCCAGCCTTATGGCCATAATCTCTTGCCTCCCTCCAGGTAGGAATCAAAGTTTTCTTTGGAGAAGGTTGGGTGGAAGAGACTCTGGGAAATATCTATTTACCCTTTTCTGCAGGTCGCATGTAGACAAAAGCATATAGACACACACATAATATACAAAGGAACCAAACATACCTTTTATTTTCACGTTTCTACTAATAAAATAGAAAGTCCTTGAAAATAGGGACTGTTCCCTTTTTATTTTAGTGTCTCTCAGCACCTAATGCAGTACTTGACACATAATGGTTGCTTAATAAATGTTGTTGATTGAATGATTGGCCTATGCATGCTAAATTTAAGCCCAAGTGGAATACTTGCCCTTCTCTGAACTTGATATTCCATCGTCTGCCTCCATGTTTTTGAACAAACATGCGCCAGGCCTGGAAATGAGCTCCTTCCTCCTCCCTTACTATGTGATAAGAAATCATGACTATGAGAAATATGAGAAACCTTAAAGGAACTGGTGCAAAGTAGAATCAGCAGAACCTGGAAAACAATTTACACAATGACTACAATGTAAAGTGAAAAAAGCACTACAATAAAACAATCAGAATGGAATGCTGACAAATTATAATAATCAAACTTGGCTCCAAAGAAGAGATATGAGAATGAACTTCACCCTGCTTTGTTGACTTTGGTCAAGGATTGTTACATAGAAATTTTTTTTATATGTTGGCTTTGTTGATTTTTTTTTGTTTTACTTGTTAATTCTCCATTATAAAGGGAAATTCTCTCACTATGGGAGGGAGGAGAAAGAGGAGGAATATTTTTGGATAAGTAGATGATGTAAAAAGAAAAGTATCAATATGAATTTATTTGGAAGAAAAAAAGGATTCAATGATTAGTAGTCCATCTTTGCTATGATAGTCTAGTGGCAGACCATGGAGGTCTGTTTGAGACTTTACTTTATTCATGACTTGTGATCACAGCGTTAGTACAGTGTCAGGTGGCAAATCTGTACATTCGAAATATGTACTCAGGCCAGGGAGTGAGTGTGTTGACCAACAAGTCAACTTTCCCTTGATCCTGGGTCATAGTCAGGTTAGATGTCATCACAGACTTGCCCTTGTCTCAGGTATGATAGCATCTTGTTAGCAGTAGGCATGCAGGTCTAGAAGGATCATTCCTTCTCATGTGCTAAACCTCCCACTAAGGCCAAGGCCTCGCTTTTTTTCTGAAAGAGATCATCCAGAACCATTGTCAGTGTTCTCACAGGCCCTCTAATCAGGCACCTAGTTTTTACACAGCCCTATCACATTGCCTTTGGGATAAAGATTTACATTTCCATTACATATCACTCCTTGACCAATAAGCAAACAGAAGACACAAACTAAACCCTGGAGACAGCATCTTTAGTGCAACAGCTTCTACCATCAGGATGACTAGGCCACCCACCCACAGAATTCTGTTACAACTTAGGCTTTGCCTGAACCTAGAAAGTACCCTTTTATACAAATTATGGTTGAATATATGAGATCAGATCTGACTATTCTCGAATGAGCACTGCACCTATTGAAATTTTCCAGGAATGGGTGGGAAGACAGTAAGCATCTTCTTCATGACTCTCAGATAGCCTAGTGGCCTTCCTGAAAGGATGAGATTACCCAGTCTATGTCCACTCTGGTTCCATTGGCCTATGATGGCCTTACCCCAACCACAGACCAGTTTCTCCAAGTCCTCACACACTAACAGAGACGATAGGGTTGCTACCAGTACCTAGCAAACTGGCCAAGGCATAGGCCCGGGGAGGCTATCTATTGGAGTCAACAGGCAACGTGCATACTCTACTAGTCACAGAGGCCTTCTAGGAACACTCTACTGAATGACCGTCTCAAGACCCAGGGAGGTATCATTATATGAAAGGTGATTTGTAGACAAACAGCTTAGTAGGAGAGTCTGAGTCAGAGAAACACCAGCTCCAGATGGAAACAGATTGGGCAAACCACGATAATAAAAGCTTCAGGAAATCAGGTTAGAGAGGATGGTACAGCTCTGGAGTCTATACATTATGGGTTTTTTTTTTAAATCTCCTGAGGTTTTCTTCAACTTTGAATTAGCTGATCAGTAATAATAACATTTAAAAAATAAGAAAGCTCCTATTTACGTAACACTCTAAGGAGTGCAGAGTACTTTACAAATGCCATCTCATTTGATCCTAACAACCACCCTGTGAAGTAGGTGCTATTATTATCCCCATTTTACAGATATGACAACTGAGGTGGATGTGCCCAGATACAAATAGTATGTGTCTGAGGCCACACTGGAACTCAGGCCTCCCTGATTCCCAGTCCAGCATTCTATTCAACATGCCACCTATTAAGCACTTACTGTGTGCCAGGCACCATGCTAGACACTAGGAATGTAAGGACAAAACAAACAAACAAATAATGACGCGAACCAGTCCTTGCCTTCAAGCAACTTATCCCAGGCCCCGAGAGGTGGATTTTCACCTCACCTTGCCTGGAGCCACGCCTCCACAATTGGCTGTCTTCACACTTGTTCTGCCTCTCTCTCGACATCATTGCCACCTTCTACTCTTCCCTCGACCTTGGACTCTGGGCTCTGGACTGGGCTATTAGAGGAACTTTTGCCTTATTTCACGCAGAACTCGGACTCTAAGACACTTCTAGGCCACCTCCACACCATGCACCTCCTCCTTCATGTTTTAACTGCCCCGGTTAGAAGGAGAGCTCCTTGGGAGCAGGGACTGAGGCTGTCTCACCTATATTTGTATCCCCAGCATTTAGCAGAGTGTTTGGCACTTTGTAATCACTTAATAAATGTTCTCTCTCTGTCTCTCTCATATCTTTTATCTATTTATCTGGGACATCCATCTATCATATTATATCTCTATCATAGTTATCTATCCCTAGCCATCATATCTAGCCTTTATCTCTATCATGTCTACATCTATCACATCTGTCTCTATCCCTATATCCTCCATCTACCTATTCTATTTGTCTGTCTACCTATCTCTATCTCTTTCATGTCTCTATCATATCTTTTGGAGCAAAACAACATGTACAAAAATAAGTAAATATGTATTTATATCTAAAATGTATTTTATACATAAATAAGTAAACAGAATTTATATTATGAAGACACATATTTATTTACGTATAAAATGTATTTACTTGTTTGTGTACATGTATATATGTGTATGTTTGTATGTGTGTATATATTTATATGTATATACATGCACACAGAGAAGAGAGAGAGGTAGGGAGGGGGAGGAAAAGGAGAGAAGAGAGAGCAAGCACATACAAGGTAAATACCAAATGGAAGGTTTTTTGTGTGATTTTAATTCATAGAACGATCCATGGGCAGGTATGCGTTGGACTAGACCACCTCTGAGGTTCACTCCTTGAACTCCTAGAATTCTGGGATTGTCCTCTCCATAATCCAATACCACTTACACTAACCCTGCTGCTAACTTCAGACTTGATGTTCTCAAACTCAAAGCTTGTTTTCCTGAATAGTTTACATCTAGGATTTCTAGTTTTGACCTTTGGACTGGTTTTTATCTGCTTCTGGAACAGAACACACCTGCCCCCATTTCTGTGGGTTTGTTGACTCTCTCCTATCTGTTAATGGTCCATTAATCTTTACTGACCCACTCCCCATAGATGTAGAGGCAAAACAATAACCATATGCCTGCTGGTGGTCTGCGTGGATGTGAAATGCATGTAGGTAGGCAGAAAGCCAGGACGTTGGACAGATCACAGGCATTTGTCAGTGACCAGGGAATCAGATGTTACAATATCTTCATTAAATCTCTCTCTCTCTCTTTTTCTCTCCATATATATGTATCTCCATCCATCCATCTATCTATCTATCTATCTATCTACCTTCTTTAGAATTCTTAGAGGCTAATGTCTTCTTGGTCCTTCTTCAAAATAACAGACTATCAGAGTTAGGAGGAACCTCACAGTCACATAATCCAACATGTAATTGAATAAAAATCCCTTGTGCAACATTCCCATCCAGTCTCTGCTTTGATAAGGGGAAACTCATCCCCTCCTCAGGCAGTCCATTGCCCAGTACAAGAGCCCTGAGGGTGAGGGAGGCTTTGCTTACTCTTTCTTGCTTAGTTCACCATTCTGCCAAGGTCTGCTCTCTGAGGCAGAGTCGAACAAGTCCTAGAATCAGAGAGTCCCTTTCTATTAAATCTCTATCCATTGGCCAACCAGGAGGCACAGGGGAAAAAACACTGAGTCTGAGAACTTGGGTTCAAATCTTGACTGATTCTTCTACGGCCTTGGGTACCTTTCTGAGCATCAAGAGCCCCATTTGTAAAGTGAGACAAGATACCTGAGGTCTCTTCTCGCTTGAGATCCATGACTGATCCATCATTTGGAGATCTCTAGTGAGATACAATTATGGAATCGATCTCCTGTCAATACAAATCCAGATTCTAATCTGCTGGATAGGAACCTTGGGAGCCCACTTGTGCTTGAGCATGGCCATTCAGGCCTTTATGCCCAGAGGCTATTGTAAAAAAATTAACCTAGCCAGTGACATGAGAAGACTGACCTGACCAAAGGGAGAGTTTCCCTTAAACATGACTCTGAATGGATTCAGCATTGAATTGGAACTCAGGACAATTACCATCCTGCAGAAACTTGGGGAGCTGAAGATGTGGTTCTGGTAACACCTTGCCAAATAAAAAGAAACACTAGCCCCAGGCTTTGGGAATGTGCCCAGGAATTCACCTGGCATCATGATTTTCTGATGATCCCTCATTTTTCTTCATGGAGAACTAAAAGTGACTTTTTATGGATCTGTGTTCACCATTACTGCCCCTTACTCCAGTTCCTGACTAAATGGTCTTGTTCAGTTCTAGCTTAGCTTCTAAGATGCCTCAATTTCCCCTGTCTCTAAGCCTGAGTCACTCACTTCCCTACAGATTAAGGGGGGGTGTAATGTCACCCAGCAGCCACAACGGGACCAGCTGTGGAGCGCCCCCATCCCAGCTCCCTCTCTGCCTGCTCACAAAGCACACACACCTTCCTTCATCTGATGTTAGCACAAACCAGGCTGTTAGTTAAGGATAACATTTACAGTTTTGATGCAGTTGACCATGGTCCTGACTGGGCATGTGCCAGTCCCTCAGGCTTTGATATTTAAAGGGGCAGACCCTGGCTGCTCTGTCTTCTGGACTGACAATGTGACACAGTGACAAAACTCCACTGAGCAGTCCAAGGCAGGGTCCCACTTTCCAGGAAGAAAGAGCCCTGAAGCCTATGGTGGACAAAAGGAAGAGAAGCCAGGGGCCAGCAAATGAACCGGGACTGAATGTGGATGCTTTGAGCCAAGCCAGAGTATCCTCCCGAAGGGCATCAGCAATGAATGTTGCTCTCTCAACATGAATCCTCCTAGGCTAAAGGGTCTCTCCCACCCAGTTCAGGACATCAACTGCACCATGATTATGACCTCCATCAGTGAGTGGAACAACACAGAAGCGGATGCCTACCATGTGGTCGACCTCCCTTCCATCGCTCCCACGGTAAGTCAGGTCATGGAATAATTTTTTTTGGTCCCCTTAGTCCACAGTTATCCTGGAGGCAGACGGTACTTGAATCTTCCATGACTCTTCTCACCCCCATTCTACACCTTAGCCTGCCAAGGAAACAGTTCCTAGATCAGGGGGTGCGAAAAGATGGTCACTAAAGTTCAGTGAAGCATCTAGAAAACTGGCCTTTGTCAAGTCAGTCATTTCAGAAAACAGCAGATTATCCCCAGAGCCAGGAATGAGAATGGTGAATTAGAATTCCCCCCAGACATCTTGGAGGGAACAGGATGGTGAGATTTTTGATGAAAGGAGAACCCTGGAATCCAAATTGGGCACCTACTCTGCTAGACCCAGAACTAGGACCCCAAATCTTCCTTTAAGCTATCGTTGAGCTTTATTGGTGAGGCTGCATGGGGCATCTTACTCTTCAGAAGGGATAAAAGCATGGTAGAGTCCCTTTCTGGCACCTTTCTAACACCTTGTTAAAGGAAAAAGGTCAAGATGACTGTCCCTATATCATTTTAGCCAGTGGGGGAATAAATGAGCCCTGACTGCAGTCAGAAGCTTTAGTAGACTGCACCAAGACTTTTCCTACCCCCTCTGTTACTTGTGTTACACTAAGCAATTCACTTAACTTCATCTATTATTCTATTAACCCTAAATTCCTGTTCTCTCTCCTCATAGGATCATAGACATAGAGCCTTGTAAAGAGCCTTGGAGATCATCTAATTCAGCTCCCACATATTTCAGATGAGGAAACTGAGGTCCATGGAGGTTAAGCAACAAAGTCACACAAATAGTAAGTGGCAGAGCCAGGATTTGAACCCAGGTCCCCAAACTCAAGATGCAGAATTGTTTCCATTGCCTCCGTAGGTGAAGATGGGGGGGGCAGGGTAGGGCATTTCAAGTGTAGAGGAGAATGTGAACAAAGGTAGAGGCAGGAAAGCACATTCATCATCAATGACCCTTATAATGTGTCAGGTGCTGTGCTAAGTGCTGAGGGTACAGAGAAGGTCAGTCCCTGAGCCTGAGGGGCTGCATTCTAATGAGACAACATGCAAATAACTGAATATGCAAGATACAGATGTGTGTAATAGGAAAGTGATTTCAGAGGGGAAAGCACTGGCAGCTGGGCAGGGGGTAATGGATGATCACTCAGAGACAGAGAGAAGAGGAGAGACAGAGAAAGACAGACACGGAGAGTCAGCGAGAGAGAGAGAGAGAGAGAGAGAGAGAGAGAGAGAGAGAGAGAGAGAGAGAGAGAGAGAGAGAGAGAGAGAGAGAGAGAGAGAGAGAGAGGGGGAGAGA
>JAQQSZ010020141.1:0-10207 GCA_028646595.1 Phalanger gymnotis
CAACCCAACAACTCCATACAGAAAATCCGAGAGAAGCAAGACAGTACGGGAGGAGAAAAGAGAGAGAGGGATAAGAGAGAGAGAGAGAGAGAAGGAAATGGGGACAGAGGAGAAAGAAAGAGAGACAGAAACAGAGAGAGAGTAAAAAAAAGAAACAGAGAGAAAAGGATACAGAGAAAAATGAGACAGAGACAAAAACAAGGAGATAGAGAGACAGAGACGGAAACAAAAAATTGAGGAGACCAAGTCAGAGAGACAGAAAGAGAGATATAGAGACAGAGACAAAAAGAAACAGAGAAACGGGGGCGGTGGGGTGGAATAGAAACAGATAAAAAAAAAAAGGAAACGAACGGGGGGAGAGAGAGAGAGAGAGAGAGAGAGAGAGAGAGAGAGAGAGAGAGAGAGAGAGAGAGAGAGAGAGAGAAACAGAGACAAGAGTCAGAGACAGAGACAGAGAGACGAAGAGAGACAGCTCTCACTCTGACTCTGGGAAAGAGACGTTAGCAACAACGTCTCCGGGAGGAAGATGCTGGGAAACTAGAGAGGGGGTGAACTAGAACCAGAGGCCAGGACTCGGGCTGCTGTTTCAGCACCTTATCGGTGGCTCAGGAGAGACCCAAAGTTTGGCACAGACCAAGTGTAGCGGAGTGCCAAGTGCCAAGTTCGCTCCCTAAAGTCTCCGTAAAGGGAAAGCGCACGAAAGAAGAGACTTCCCGCCCCCAAGAAGCCAGAATCATGTTGGTGAAGGCTGTAGGAACGAAGGCTAAGAAACGAGTGTCCTTGATGGTCCCGCTCCCTTCCCCTAAAGTGCTCCGACCTTGGGACTGTTCCCCTCCTTTACTCCTTCCAGTGAAGAGTTGGGAGAGAAAGGAGAGAAGCAAATGAAGAAGGTTAATTAATAAGATAAGAGCTCCAATTTGTGGGGTGCGAAAATCTGCAAGAAATAAATACCGCTGGGCTCTCCCTTTCATACTCTTAAAGCCATATTCATTATCTCTGCACCTTCTCCTCGCTCATCTTTCTTCCTGTACAACGATTCTTCCTCTAAAACAGCAGCAAAAGGCTTTTACTTGTTTACAAAGATTTCATCCATAGTTAACCCCCATCCTCACTTCATCCCATTTCCTTTTGTTCTATTAGAGGCGGTCCCTCTCAAATCTAGCTGGAAAGGAGACTCAAGTGCTGAACAGCCCTCAGCTGGAGCAGCTAGGTGGTGCAGTGAGTAGAGCACTGGCCCTGGAGTCAGGAGGACCTGAGTTCAAATTTGACCTCAGACACTTGACACACTTACTAGCTACGTGACTTTGGGCAAGTCACTTATCTCCAATTGCCCTGCCTTCCCCCCTCCAAAAAAATGCACTAAACAGGCTTCACTTTCCTTCTTGGTAAAATGAAGGGTTTAGACATCATTGTCTCTAAGGCCTAGGAATCCTTTTGAAAAGCTGACGCTCTGCTACTTAGGACAAGTAGCCTTCCCAGTATGGACTAAATCAAAGCTTTATTCCAACTCCACAATCAGTCACAGGAGCGTAGATCTAGGGCTGGAAAGAACCTCAAAGTCCCTAAAGTCCAGGGGGTCTTAACCTTTTTGTATGTCATGGACCCCCTTGGAAGTCTGGAAGGCCCCTTCTCAGGACAATAATTTTAAATGCACAAGATAAAATACATAGGCACAAAATTATAGTAAAATGCAATTATCAAAATATTTTAAAAAGTTTTCAGGGCATCAGGGGAAGAACCCCTCATCTAGTCCAATCTTTTTATTTCACAGGTGAGGAAAGATGAGGCTGTGACTTGCCCAATGTCATACAGATCTTAAATGAGGCAAAGTTTGAGTCTGACTCCACAGTCAATGCTCTCTCCAATGTTTCAGTCATTAAGTCAGTCAACAAGCATTTATTAAATGCCTGCTATACACCAAACTCTGTGCTAAGCAGTGTAGTTCCATGGTTGTCGATAATTTTTGCTTTAAATGTTTCACGTAAGAACTGGGCTGCCTGAAAAAATTTCTGTGAACACAGAACTATATCCCTGAGCCCTACTATGTAGTATTAAGTGCCCAGCAATCATGAGAATCCTTCAATCTGGTTGCACTTTAATAGACTTGGAGAGCAAGCAAGCATAACTCAACACCATTGAAACCTTAAAGTTTAGGACAAAAACTGCATCCAAACCACAGGTGTTTTCAGGACTGTGGCAGGGTATGCAGGGCCCCAGGAAAAATGCTCCACTCTTGCTTCCCTCCTGACCCCCCCACCTCCTCCTTCCCCCAAAGCAAAAGGAGCCTAAAGGTTTTTTTAAATGTCAGAAAGTTATAGTACTGAGAAAATCCTTGTTTACTTCTCTTTGTTCTTCAGCACCCTACCTCCCCCTGGACAAATGCCACAGATTGAGTGTCTGGGTTAGAGGTTGTGTTTCACTTAGTTCTTTGTGGGAGAGTGGATCCCTAAAGAAGAAAAAACAAACAAATCCTGAAAACACAGAAGCAGGAAGCATACATTCAATAAAATAAAGGACACTGGGCCTTTGGATCACAGAAGTCATTAAACACCCCCAAAACGGAAGGTTTTCCAATTAAGAAAAATTATTGGTCCATGGAGAAAGTTGACTTACAGCACGTCCTTGAAGCATTTCCCTTTTGACTGCAAATGCACAAATGTTGTCATAGAGTATTTTTAGGAAGAATAAAATGCTATAATCCTATATTTAAGTCAGCCATGAGCAAACTCAGCATTTTTTGAAAATAAATAAAATTTGTCCATTTGCAACGTTTTCCAACTATTCTTCCTATAAAACAATAAACTGTTTTAATCTGTCTTAAAATATTAACTAATTAAATATTAAAAATTAAAATATTTAATCTGTCTTAAAATTAAAATGTTAAAATATTTTTCTTTACATGGAAGGTAGAATTGTTTTTTTTTTAACTTCAAAGGATGTATTTTCATTTACATGATAGATTAAAAACACATTAGGCATCTTTTAAAGGATTTTTAATGACATAGTCTCAGTTGGCACTTGGTATTATGTCTTAATATCACAAAATAACAGATTTCCTATTCGACCTTGCAGGTGCGATTTTAACGGAATTTTTCAGTTAACTAGGATGCTGCCTAAGGCTCTATGGCTCTCAATGCAAGGAGGCCCTCTACAGGTTCTTCTGGTCAACTACAAGTTGATAAATTAAGCAAAAAATACCCCTGCATCAAAGATTTATTTTCTTTTGTATGGAATGAGGGACTAAATTCTCTCCCAATAAGCCCCCTCTAGGCATGGTTCTTTTCCAGCAGTAGAATTTAATGTTACTGATTATCAACTATAACGTGGTACAGCAGAAAGAATGTTTGATTTGAAGTCAGGGGTCCTGGGTTCAAATCCCAACTCGCTCCTTTATTGCTATATAACCTTTAACAAGTCACAACATCTACCTGTTGGTTTGAGTTCTGCCCTTTGGGACCAAGCAGAACAAGACTTCTTGCTCTTCCAAAGGATAACCTGTCAAATCCATAAAGGACCTATGATCCTAGATTTTATAGCTGGAAAGAACCTTGGACAACACCTCGTATACAACCCCTTCATTTCACGTGTGAGGAAATTGTAGCTCATAGTGGTTGTGACTTGCCTGGGCTAAGCAGCAGAGTCAGAATTTGAACCCAAGTCCTCTGATGCCAAATACAAATATCATTTCTATCTCAGGCCATTGTCTTCCATGAAAATAGATATCATGGGGGCTCCTAAAGCTTCTCTTCCCCAGGCTAAATATTCCCAATTTCTTCAATTGATCCTCAGGTGATGTAAACTCAAGGCCCTTCACTATCCTTGGTGTGCACCTTTGGATTCTCCCCAGATTATCAAAATCTTTCCTAAAACGTGGCACTAAGAACTGAATATCCTGCTCCATGGTTAGGTGGTGCCACAGTGCACAGACTACTAAGCCTGAAGTCAGGAAATTGCCATTTTCCAGTTGTGTCCAACTCTTTGTGATCCCATTTGGAGTTTTCTTGGCAAGGATACTGAAGTGATTTGCCATTTCCTTCTCCAGACTATTTTACAGATGAGGAAACTGAGGCAAACAGGGTGATGTAACTTGCTCAGGGTCACACAGCAAGTGTCTGAGTTCAGATATTGACTCAGGTCTTCCCAACTCTAGGGTCTTCTCTTTTCCTCTCTTTTTTCTTCTCTCCACTCTCCTCTTGTCTCTTCTCCCTACTCTCTTCCCCTCTCCTTTCCTTTCCTCTTCTCTCCTCTTCCCCTCTCCTCACTCTCCTCTCCTCTCTTCTCCTCTCCTCTCTTTTCCTTTCTTCTCCCCACTCCCTTCTCTTCTCCCCACTCCCTTCTCTTCTCCTCTCCTCCATTCTCCTCCTCTTCTCCTCTCCTCTCCCCACTCTCCTCTCCTTTCTTCTCCTCTCCTCTCCTCCCCTCTCCTCTCCCCACTCTCCTCTCCTTTCTTCTCCTCTCCTCTCCTCCCCTCTCCTCTCCTTTCATCTCCTTTCCTCTCCTTTCTACAAGATAGTGCTCTATCCTCTGAGCCAGAAGACTTGAGCTCAAACCCAGTCTGACACTCTAGCTGTGTGACTCTAGGTAAGTCAGCTTCAGTTTCCTCAACTGCAAGATAGGCATAATAACAGCACCTACCTTACAATATTTTTATGAAGATCCAATGAGATAATATTTGTAAAGCACACAGTAGATGTATAAATTCTTCTTCTTCCTTTCTCCTTTTCATCCACATGAAGTCTAAGAAGCATGGAATATGGTAATACTATCACCTCCCCAGTCCTGGAGACAACATCTCAATGTGGCCTAAAAGCACAGTGTTTTGTTTTGACAAGTTGAGTCATATTGAGCTTGAGGAACACTAAAACCCTCAGATTTTTTTTAAATGAATTATTATCTAGTCATGCCTTCCCTTCTTGTGTATAAAAAGTTCATTTTGTGACCCTCCCATTTAACCCTATTCAAGTTTATTCAACGTTATCAGGATAAGCAATATTCTAACTTATCGAGGTCTTTTTCGATGCTGACTCCATCACCCAATATATTAGCTACTACTTCCATCCAAGTATGTGTCTTCTGACACGTGTGACCAGCGTGACCTCTAAATCTTTACCCAAGTCAGTGATAAAAATGTTAAACAACAGGACATCCTTGAGTATCTTCCACTTGAGACGTCCCTCCAAGACGACATCGAATAAGCCGACTTCACTTGGGTAAATGTTCCCAGGTCTGTGAACTAATAACAGTTAATAATAACAGCTAATGCTTATATAGTGCCTTAAGTTTTGCAAAGCTCTTTGCTTATATCATCTCATTTGATTATGCACACACACACACACACATACATCTATGTATATATGGGCAACTAGGTGGCACAGTGGATAGAGGTCTGGGCCTAGAGGTAGGAAGACTCATCGGCCTTAGATACTTACTACCTAAGGGACCATGGGCAAGTCAATTAACCTTGTTTACCTCAATTTCCTCATCTGTAAGATGGGCTGGAAAAAGAGATGGCAAACCACTCCAGTATGCTTACCAAGAAAACTCCAAATGGGGTCACAAAGAGTCAGACACAACTGAAAAATGACTGAACAGCATATGTATATATAATGTGTGTTTATATATAGTACGTATATATGCATGAATATGTTACATATATAGTTATATGGTGTATGCAGTGTTCACAGAGGACTAGCACCTCTGGTGCTGAGCCCTTTTCAGGGCTGCTCATTCACCTTTGGTGTCTACCTGACACTCAACTCTTGCATGTGGCTCTGAGAAGCTGTAGCATGTATATTGGCCACATCCTGGTAAAACTGTCTGGGTAGATGGGCTAAACCAGGGATGGGGAGCTTGTAGCCTCGAGGCCACATGTGGCCCTCTAGGTCCTCAAGTATGGCCCTTTGACTGAACCCATGCTTCACAGAACAAATCCTCTGAATAAAAGGATTTGTTCCCCATCTTGGTTACCAAGGTGAGAGTAACCAAAGGGCCTCAGACCTGTCAGTGAGTTAGGGGGATGTCTACCCCAAGCATGTGAAGATTTCTGTTGGATGAATGGGCAAGTGAGAAAAATTTGTTCCAATGTCCATGATGGTAATTGCAGCAGGTGCTATGGAGTGCTTAGAGCTTGGTCAGACATCAAAGACACTATGGTCATCCACTGCATCCTAGGCCATCTCCAGTCAGCTTGACTTTTGTCCTGCCACTGGGCTTTGATGACCCTGGAGGAAAGAGCAAGGCTGACAACTTTATATAACTCCACTTCACTCAAGTCCAATTCACCAGCAAGTCAAGACATCACCCTCCTGATGCCATTGGTCCTTTTCAAAAACAAAGGACGACCAACAATGTACATACATATATGTATGTGTAATACATATGCTATATATGTATGTGTGTGTATGTGTGTACACATACATAATCTCACCAATTCTTCCCCATTCCTTGAATGTGCTTGTTTCCTGTGTCCCACTCTCAGATTTCTTATCCTTCTCTCAGGTTCATTGCAGTTACCACCGATTCTAAGTAGCCTTCCCTGATAACACTCTCCCTCCTCAAATTACCTTTTAGGGAAGGGGAAGGAAATAAGCATTTACATAATGCCTACTGTGTGTCGGGAGGTGTGTTAAGTGCTTTTATAAATATCATCTCATTTATCAGATCCTCACAATAGTCTTGGAAAGTAGGTGCTACTATTTTTTCTACTTACAGATGAAGAAACTGAGGCAAATAGAGGTGAAGTGACTTGCCCAGGGTCACACAGCTATTAAGTGTCTAAAGCCAGATTTTAACTCAGGTCGCCTAATTGCAGACCCAGTGCTTTATCCTGTGGCACCAGATGCCTTATATTAACTTATCCATGGATATTTTCAACCCCCCCCCCAGAAGAATGTAAGCTCTTTAACAGCAAAAATGGCATTTTTGGGGGTTTTGTCTTTGTCTTGCCAGTGCCTAGTACAGTGCCGTGCACATAGCAGACACTAAATAAATGTTTTTGAATTGTTGAATGGAAGACAAAGTTTTATTCTCAGGAGACAAAAGTTAACTCCCTTCACATGACTGCAGAGCTCCCATTTTCCCCCAACAGTGGACAGCCACTTGTAAGGACTCAGTAGAGCGTCCAATGATTGTAGAATGATGTTAAAAACTGTAATATACAAATGTAATGCAGTATTATTGCATATCTCCAGCTTCCTCAGGTGAGAAGAGGAGCAAAATTTCTCTGATCTCTGATCATGTGTCTTATGTCTTTTGTCTCCTACTGGACACTTGTCTCCTGAGGGAAGGTGGCAAGGGTGGTGACTCGCTGTCTTCCATCTGTCACAAAGCAATGACTTCTGTCTGTGTCAGCACAAAGCATTTGTGACCTCCTGCTGCCGGTCTGATCTTCCAACTGAGATGTGGAGAACCTCGGGTGCAAAAAGGAAACAACCTTCCCTTTGATGTCAGGCTTTCCATCTCCTGCTGTAACCTGTCCCTTATCCAGAAGAGGAAGAGGAATTTGGTTCTACTTCTACCACCTGCTACCCTCTTTCCCACCTAATCTCTACCCTTTGGAGGAAGAGCAGTAGTGATGTGAGACCTCCTCTCTGAGCATCCGACTATGTGCCTGACATCTCATACTACATTTGCCTCCAGCCCAATAACCAGTCTCCCTTGGGAAAGAGAGTGACACCCTCCACTTCCTTCCAGTGTGCCCTCTGGAATGCCTATTCCATAGGTAACACATTCCCCTTTATCCTAAATCTTTTCCTCTCCCACTCCTTCTATCTACTAGCTATTATTGAAACCTGGATCTACCCTGATGATGCAGCCTCCATGACCACCCTTTCCAATACCCTTTCCAACCTTCATTCCCCTCTGCTCACTGGTTGAACTGAGGGAGTTGCCACTTTTGGGTTTTCCCTTTACCTCCATCACTCAGTTAATTCTCTTCCTTTGAGGTTTATGTTATTCATATCTACCACCCAATCAAAATTCTGAAAGCTTTTGTCTACAGACCTCCAAATCACCCCTTTTTTTCCTTAGTGAATTTTGTATGTGGCTCACAATTTTGCTCTCCTTCCCAACTCCTGCCCTCATACTAGGGGACTACAATATACATATTGACTTTCACTCAAACACCCCAAATACTCAGTTCCTCAGCTTATTCTCTTCCTATTACCTTTTCTTTTACTCCATCTCAGCCACACACAAACATGATAATACCCTCCATCTTACTGTCACTAACAAATGTATCACCTCTATATTCAAGAATTCTAAAATTCCCTTATCTAACAATAATCTATTGGCTTTTTACCTCTCCCTCTGCCTTCCCTTACAAAGCCCTATTCTTTTTCTAATCTATTATCTCTTCAAATTTCTCCAAGGCCATTTCCCCTCCACTAACCACTTTTGCCTCTTTTCCTCAACTTGATCCCTTGGTGAACCAATTCAACTCTATACTGTCCTCCTCGCTTGGTTCCATGGCTTTCCTATCATGTCAACAATTATGCTTTGCCAAGACTCAGCCTTAGATCAATCCACTCATTTGCTACTTTCATTCCTGTACACAAGCTAATGAACAAAGATAGAGAAAGTCACACAACTGTTCTGAGTAGGTCCACTACATATGTATGTTATACAACCTCATCTAGACCCTCACTGCTGTTGTATCTATAGGGGCCTTATCAACTCACTCTCCACCCTCCTACCCTCTTCCAGAACTTTTCAATTGTCCTCCAACCTCCCATGACTCCATCTCCCCCAACTCTTTCAGCTGAGAACCTTACCCCTTATTTTATATGAAAAAGAGGCCATTTTTAGTGACTTCCTTCTTCTCCTTCTTCCTTATCTCCTATCACTCAGATGCCTTCTGCCACTATCTCTTCCTTCACCCCTGTCTCCCATGATGAGGTGATCATTACCAAGGCTTATTCCTCTTCCTGCTGGACTGATCCCATGGCTTCTCATCTTTTCTAAGAGATTACCCCTTCTGTCATCCCCACTCTATCATTTATTTTCAATCTCTCCTGTCTACTGGATCACTTCCTTATTACAGAAATGTCCATATCTCCCTCATCCTGAAAAATCCTTTATTTGATCCTTCCACCCTGTCTAGTTATCATCCTGTGTCATTTGTGGCTAAAGTCCTTGAAAAGGCCATCTAGGGGATCGGAGCTAAGATGGCAGCTGGAAAGTGGGAACTCTCTTAAGCTCTCCCCCAGGTCCCTCCAAAACCCTGTAAAAATGGCTCTGAACAAATTCTAGAGCTGCAGAACCCATGAAATAGCACAGGGAAGCAGGGCTCCAGCCCAAGACAACCTGGATGGTTTCTGGGAAAGGTCTATTGCATGGAGCTGGGAGCAGAGCAGAGCACAGCCCAGCATGGGCTGTTTCAGGACCAACTAGACTGGGAGCCAGGCAGAACAGGCTGTAGGGCCCTGAATTATTAAGCTGGGGCAGTTACCAGACTTTTCAACCCACAAACACCAAAGACAACAGAGCAGGTTAGTGGAAAAACTGCTGGATCAGAGTGAGAGGAGTGCCCTGTCGTCCCAGCCCCAGGGGCAGAGGAGGTGGTGCAGTTCTGAGGGTGTTTCCAGAGCTCCACCTGTGGTTGCTTCCAGCCCCAGGCCCACCTGGTTGGAGGAATTAAGCAGCAGATCAGAGTGGGAATGCAGAGCCTGCTTTCCCCTGGTTGGATCTGGGTTGCAGTCCTGGTTAGCAGTTCTTGGGGGAGAAGGAGCACTGGTGTGGCAGAGCTTGCTGTGTAGAAGTAGCTCTGAAAACAGCAGTGCATCCCTAAGCTTGGGACAAAGTACTCTTTACTCTACAAGCAGTTATATGCTGACCAAAAGCTCAAGGGTCAAATAGTTGTCTGAGAACATGAACAGGCAGTGAAAACCGACTCAAACTCAGACTCAGACTTTAGAAACTTTTTGGTGACAAAGAAGATCAAAACATACAGCCAGAAGAAGTCAACAAACTCAAAGAGCCTACATCAAAAGCCTCCAAGAAAAATATTAATTGGTCTCAGGCCATGGAAGAGCTCAAAAAGGATTTGGAAAAGCAAGTAAGAGAAGTAGAGGAAAAATTGGGATGAGAAATGAGAAGGATGCGAGAAAACCATGAAAAACAAGTCAATGACTTGCTAAAGGAGACCCAAAAAAATAATGAAGAAAATAACACCTTAAAAAATAGAATAACTCAAACGTCAAAAGAGCTC